>CAUYSK010118740.1:0-17792 GCA_963575035.1 Avahi laniger | reverse complement strand
AAAAAATAGAAAGAAATTATCTGGACAACTAAAAATATATAGAAAAAATTAGCCGGGCATGGTGGCACATGCCTGTAGTCCCAGCTACTCAGGAGGCTGAGGCAGGAGGATCGCTTGAGCCCAGGAGTTTGAGGTTGCTGTGAGCTAGGATGACGCCACGGCACTCTAGCCCGGACAATAGAGTGAGACTCTGTCTCAAAAAAAACCAAAAAAAAAAACAAAAACAAAAACAAAACAAAACAATGCATTCAGAAAGTTACATTCAAGGATGGTGACCAGAGTGATGAGAAATGTATAAACCAAGCCCAAGAACAGTTGATGAAACCAGAGCTGTGTGGTTTGGAAAGGAGAGGGAACAAGATGGTCATGTTCTAATAATGGAAGGAAATAATGGAAGTCATGGAGAAGAATGTGAAGGCATGTTTGTCAAACCTGGTTGTGCAGCCATATCCTCTGTCAGAGCTGCGTAGAAATATTGAGGCCTCAGGCCACTCCAGACCTACTGAACCTCTCAGGATGGTACCTGAACCGCTGTGTTTGCACCGAGCTCCCAGGTGACTCTGATGCAATGCTAATGTTAAGAACCACTGATGTAGACCTATTCTCATTTTCTAATTGAAAATCTTAGGACCAAAGGGTAGAAATTATAAGGAGGTAGATATAAGCTTAAAAAATAATAAATAATCTTGTTAACAATAAATTTTCTGCAATAGACTATCTAGGTTGGCAACAAAATTGTTTTATAAAACCTTTGAAAATGTTTTGGAAAATATTTGGAAAGAGAAGAAACAACAACAATGACTATGAAATCTTCTGAGGATCCTGTCAAAATAATCCCTGAACATAAAGAAGTCCACTATAGAAATCTGAGGTCCTTTCTGAGGTTAAGGTGTTTTGAACCTAGGTATAGAACTGCCTCATTTATCTAAAGATCAGAGTTCCAGCAACCTTGAGCTTTCAAATGCAGTCATTCAGACTTCACTGAGTTTTAATGCAAAATTTGACAGTAACAAATACTCAAGCTTATCAAGAATTTGATAAACTTGATTATCTGTTTCTTCTCCAGCCTGCAGCGGATTAGGAAAACACAAGAAGGATGAGAAAGTTATTGGAAGCCACATATAATGACAGTCTCAAGAGTGAGTGTAGAAAGGGAAAGCAGAAAAATGCAAAAGCCAATAGAAATCTATTACTACACAGGATATTCATGAATGCTCAAAATGATGTCCCTGAATCACTTAAAAGTGTCTGACTTCTGGCAGGCATCCTGTTATAAAAAGGTCATTCTCACAGAAGAGTAGGATTTTGGAAAAAAGGCTATTAGAAAAAGTTACTTTATGCAGAAGTACATTTTAAAAACCATTAACACACTGTGGAACCAGCATCCGGATTAAATAAATAAACACATAAAGATTATTTCCAGAAACTGAAAACTCTCTCCTGCTCCTGTCAATCATTCCACTTTCCACCCTCCCAAAGACAGTCCTGCCTCTAACAGCATTGTCTGTGTGCTTCATATAAAGTAGACATGCACAATATGTTCTCTTGTATTATTTTGTGTGTGAAGTCTTTTGTTCAACTTTACGTTTTTTAAATAACGATTCCCAGAAGGTATCGATGACTCGTCACACAAATAATGGCCAAACAAGGAATACAAGAAGCCACAGCTTTTGAATTCTGGACTAAAGTTATTCTCACTTTCTCTTTTAGAAAGTTTTTTCTCCATAAGAAAATATTTAACACATTTTCATCTTAAAAGATAGGTTTCAAGTATATGAATAAACAAAGATGTAAAAATAACAGAATTAAACATCCAAGTAAATTATTACATGGGAAGCAAGAAGCCCAAATGTCAAATTTTGTCTCTTTTATCTCACATGCAGTCCAGATATAAATAAGTTATTGTTTTAAAAAATGATAGCTTTAAACTATTTTTATTTCTTCTATTCCTCCATAAAATTATTTTACCTAAATAAAATTTTCATAAGGCTAAGTTATCACTATGAATGTATAACCTTAATAAATTCTCATCTTTGCGTGGACTAGTCTGGTGATCATTGTGGCAGTAGATGGCTAAGAAAAAAACAATTTTTTTTTGGTTTGGTCCTTTGCATCAAAGATGAAGTCTGCCTTCGCTAAGAGTGTGGAGCATGGACCCCGACCCCGTGGTGGTCATTTGCCAGTTGACTGGTGATTCTTGGTCTTGGCCTGAAAGGTTTTCTATTTTACTTTAGTGCTGTCATTGCTTCCAAATCCAAGTACTAATAATATACTATTTTGGAGACAAACCTAAAATCAGTAACAGAAATTATCTCTCTAAGGCATAAATTAAAACGAATTTATTTACAACAAGAAAAATATCTCCAAATGGCATACATAATTAGAAATTCTTAAAATTCTTAAAGAGAAATGTTTGCATTCATAATGTTTCATTTTCCTTGGTATTTCTACCTCCTTTTCAGGGAAATTTGTTAATGTGATGTCCTCCAACGTCCTTTTTTAGATTTGTGATTGACCTTTGCAATGCTCTTTTTTTTTTTTTTTTTTAGATCTGGCCCAATAACAAATACAATATAACAATATACAATACAAATTTTGTTATTTATTGGCTTAAATTAATTTCATAGGCATTATATTACTCAATGAAATACAATGGAAATTGTGCTTTCTCTAAATCTAACAACGCAAGTTTGGAACAATAACTTTGAATAAGATTTACTAAAATGGATGTCTTTTCCTCCCAAAAAAGTTACAGCATGAAAAGAAACAAAAATGTATCTCATAATAAAGTATAGCAAAAGGTAACTTTGACATGCAATTGGATAATATCCAAGAAAACAGCTACTGTAGTCAGATACACAAGCAAGTGAAAAAGAACACCCATAGAAACAATATCATTTCCATTCTCTTTCCAGAGATCTCCTGTGGAAGATGATTAAAAAGAAAATTGCTTGCTAGTCGAAGTTAACCCTTCCCTGACATATGTCTGTACAATGTCTAAATTGACACTTTATAATTATGTAAATGGCATATCTAAACAGGAAGCTCCCATATGTATATTTCTATGAAGCACTTTGAATCACTCTTCTTATGAAACATTCATTTAAAAGGCATTTAAGGTAAGACTTTTCAAATCTCTTTTAAAAAATGGCTGACTTGAACTAAAGATTTAAAATTAATTTCACTTGCTATTTGTCTTAAAAGTCCCCAGGGCAACCTCAGAATTCCCAAACTTTCTACTGCAACTGACAGAGGATCTAAAATTATCACAGGGGTTTCACAAGATTCTTAAATCCAGATTGATTCCAATTTGAAAAAAAGTCAATACTTCATCTTCCAAATGTGAGAACTTTTAATAGGCTGAACAACACTGGCTGAGATTCTTAAATAAACTGATTTAAAATCTAGAACAAACTTCTTTTTCTCCCCATTCATTGACATTTCCCAGTTTGGAAAATGGCATGTGGTAGTTTGACGCAGCAGAACCTGCCTTGGCACAATGGAAACAGTGACATCATGAGCGTTGCTTAGGAAGGCCCCGATATTTGGAAAGGACGCCATTTGCATGAGCGTTGTGCTTCTTACCCAAAGGTTTGCTTGCTTACCTGTAGGAATGCTTCCATGTATGTGTACACACTGCACATCATTTCATTGTGCCTCAATTTCCTCATCAATAAAATGGAGAAGAGAAACTGCCATCAGCATTCCTCATATTCCAAAACCTAGGCGATTGAAAACTGGCTGGGATTCCAAGGTGAACAGTGGGGCTTAGAAGTATGGAGGAACAGGAAACTGAGCAATGATTCCTCTTTTCTCATCTTTTCAAATGTGGGCATCCCCATGCCCGACCAGACATTTTCCGCAATCATCAATTCTGATGTGTGATTATGACTGGAGAAAAAACAAAAGACCAGGAGGAAATAATTGGAAAGTCCAAGGGAGAAGAATAAATCTAAATCTCCTAAAAGAAAAAGTTAAACATAAGTTTTCTAATTTCCTATCCCTCTGCTCCTGAATTAGTGGTGAAAGCACTCAGAAAAGTGCCAAATATTATGATCACCCACTTCCTTTTACTCAGGATGCAGATGGAAAATTAGGGTGGGATAAAAGAAGAAAAAGAACAGAGAAAATACGGATTAACAGAATCAAATTCCAGACAGGGAAAGGATGAAGAAAGGCAAACAGCATTCTGGCTCTCCCTCTCCACTGGTCATGTTTTTTCTTATGGGAGGAAGAGGAGGTGGCTTCCCCTGGATGCTCCAAATCAGGGCAGACAATAAAACATCACCACGGTGACAGCCGGGTTATTACTTTCCAGCTTGTGACCAAAAGGAGATCCTAGTGTGGTAGAATTAAAATTCATAATCTCATCTACAAAAGGATTTTCTGTACCAGACATTTTGTGTGAGGTCTTAAAAAAAAAATAGCCTAATGTGTTAATATTGAAAATAGATGCATGTAATCTGAGAGTGAGTCTAAAATACCATGTGTATTAAATTAATAATGTTTCATTACTCACCCATCACAGCGTCATTATTTTAAATAACCATATTTCATTTCAGTGGACGGAGTGTAAATGAGTATGTATTTTTATGTAAAGTGGACCTGCATCATTATTTATTCATGAGTTTTAAAAAGATCATTATTTTTGACAGACAATTCCTGTCAAAAGATTTATGCATTAGAGCTCGTGTTTCCCCACAATAATCATCAATCAATAAACTTTAGAACTTGGTACTTAAAATTCAATGTTATTGAGATGCACATTTTGATCTAATTAAACACGTTTGCATTTGAAAAATAAACTGCAATCTCAGTTCAAATATATAAAATCTGAAATATCAATATTGCACGGGCAGGCTGAGTCACGGTTTTAGTTTGGGAATGTGTCTTATTACATTTCAAACAATTGCTTTGTTTCCACACACCAGGTCTTTTTTCTGTATCCCTGTGGGGCAGAAAGTGAAGCTTACAAGATTTGGCTTTTAACACTGTAATTGGTTATCAGTGACAGTAGTTTTCTGAGCAATGATGCTGTTGCTCTCTGCTTTCAGCTTGATTGAAGGGAACCGGGGGGCACAAACCGGGCATTTCAGTGGCACAGGAAAGAGCACATGGTTTTCAGTATGGGGTGAGATGATACACACATGATAACATATAATTACAAAACAGCAGAACTGAAACTGAGACTGATGACAGAGCTGATGGAAGACACTTCCTGAATCCCCAAGATGGACCAAAAAGTCAGTGAGTTACCAGTGTGATGCAAAGATTCACTGCTCAGAGGAGAAATCATGGTGGTGATACAGCTTCAACCCCAGAGAAAATAATTGAAAGTTTTGAAAGTCTCTGGGGACCAGCTATCCCTTCAGGATTTCCATAGCCATTCCATTAATGTGAGGTCCCCAAATCACTCTGTCTCCAGATGAGCTAATAATGCTCAAGACAGTTATTATCTAAAATGTTCTTTTAAATCATCTGGATCAAAATGCCTGAATTAAATATGTTCTCCTTCTTGGCAAAGCCCATTTTCCTATCTAGATTTTTAGAATTCAGATTATCCATTATTTTGATGCATCATTTTATTATCAAACACTCAACACCTCGTTTCCCTTCCATCAGGGTTTGAAACTGGAAAGTGGAGCATTCATGTCCCCTGCCTACCCCATAGGAGAAGGAGCAGGCAGGTAGAGGCTGGAACACAGACAAGGAGAAGCCCAGGCACCGGGCATTTTTAACCTTTGTCTGGGAGATATGCAAATCCTATTTCCTGGGCCAGATTTTTTATCAAGCGATTAAACAGCTAAGCTAATGAAGAAAATATCAGGCCTTCCTTGATGGGGAGAGGATGGAGAGAGAGAGACAGGCAAGAGGGAGGAGGGAGATGGGAGATGAGGCAGGTCAGCAGAGAGAGCCAACCCCTCTGCGAACAGCTGGAGGAAATGAATGAGCCCTGAGAATGGCCGGGGCTGATACACTGTAGGACAATTACAAAAATAATGGTGCCTTTATTATTTTTTTCATTAAATTAAAAGTGTGACTTTCAGGGCTGTCAACAGACTTTTTCTCCAGGAAATAAATTGTCAGTTTAAGAACACAGCAAAGAGTGAATTCAGTTACTTACATTAAGCTCTCCGGGCAATGCTGAAATGAATTTCGTGGGAAGACGTGGAGAAATGGAAAGTGAAATTTTTCTCTGCGGGAAATAAGCAGTTTTGGAGCAATCCCAGAGGGATAGACATGAAGCCAACTTGGGGAGATGGAGGAAGAATCCCACTGCTGGAGAATCATAGACTTTTGTAGAAAAGGTAGTTACAACTACCTGAGAGGCCAAGAGTTGGATATCATTGCTGTTTATTCAGACTTTTTAAAGTGCGTTTTGGGAAAAATGAGGACAGGAGTCTCTGCCACCAGTTTCTATTGCACAGAAGAGAATAATAGCTGCAGAGGAGAGATCAAGAGTATGGGAGAAGCAGAAATGAGAGAGAGATGACCGTGACAACATAGGCCTCAGAAATTCATGTTCTTTTTTTTAATTTTTGATTTTCATTATTTCAGTGTATTACAGGGGTACAAATGTTTAGGTTACGTATATTGCCTTTGCCCCACCCAAGTCAGAGCTTCAAGAGTGTCCATCCTCCAGAGGTGCACACCGCACCCATTAAGTGTGAATATACTCTGAGAAAACCTTTCGTGGGACGTGAGATTGGGGCTGTAGGTAGGGATGGCCAGGAGGGAAAGCCAACTTTACTTACGGATTTTTTTTTAACTTCAAAAGGTATAGTTACCCAGCTATATCACAATAAAACAAGTATTTTGAGTATTTATTGTGGTACAAAACTAAATTCACTTTTATTTTTTAATTTGGTTATTTGGCACTTTTCTCTACTGTTGGGGCACAGAGAATGATACCCCCAAGTATGGTTCGCTGGCATGCTAAGCACTTTGAATTAAAAGAAATTGGAAGGCCTCAGAAATAAGCCTCGGAACCAAGGTTCTGACTGACCTTCCCCCAGCCCCTCTTTCTTTCTCAGAGACAGATCCAGAAGGACATTCTCTCTGGAATTTTCTTATCTGACCAAGGAAACTTCTTTCTAAAAGAAATGCAATTGTCTTAAGACCCTTCCCTAGGAATTTCATTAAGTAACCAAGAAAGATTAATCACAGAGAAGAGACTAAAAAGTTGTCACCAAGCCCACACAGACATTTTATCTATTCTGAGGGCAGCTCTGAGAGATTACCTGGGAGACTATCTAGGCAATAAGACAACCTTTGTTCACAATGCAATTCTGCCCCTCACCTTTCCATAACTTGTCAGTCCCATTCAGTTTTGAAAAAGAATCATTTACAAACCATTGTCTGGTCTTCCAGGACCATCCGTGTCCTCTAAAAATTATTTGCTACACCTCTAAAATTGCCCACAGTTCCCCTACACTTCTCTGTCCCTTACAAAGAGGGTATTTAAGCTTCAACTGTCTGGCCCTTTTTTGTCTTAAACTTGTAGGATTCCTGTGTCCATATGCATGTTAATAAATTTGTTATGGTTTATCTCTTATTAATCTGTCTATTGTCAGTCATTTCAGGGACCTTGAAAGAGGTCACAAGAGAAGCTTTCTCTCCTCCCTTACACTACAAAATATATTACTGGGAATTTTGTTGCATTTCCCGCTTACTAATAAAGTCTTACATCATTATTAACTTCTTTCTGAATAAATTTCCAAGGGACAGATTAATATTTTATGAAACATGAAAGCTAGCAGATGTCAAATAGTTATGGAAGGAAAGGAAAATGCCAAGGCTCTAGTAATTTTAAATAACTAGTACGCCTAGTGACTTTCCAGGACAAATATTAATACAAAGATCTACTTCTTCATTAGGAGAGAACAATTGAATGTATGTAAGTGTTTAATGTCTGGTTGATAAGGGACCTAGAGAGTCAGGATTTCTGAGACTCTAGAGATTATAGGTTTCTGTTTGTCAATATAGGAAAAGCTTTTATGTCCTACTTTTAGATTTTTTAGGTCTGATAGTTGGTTGATCAAAGCATGTATATCTATGTAAAACATAAGAGGCTAGGCACAATGGCTCACACCTATGATTCCAGCACTTTGGGAGGCCAAGGTAGGAGGATTCTTTGAGGCCAGGAATTCAAGACAAACCTTGGCAACATAAGGAAACCCCATCCTCTACAAAACATAAGAAAAATTATCTGAGTGTGGTGGTGCACACCTGTAGTCCTAGCTACTCGGGAGGCTGAGGTAGGAAGATTGTTTCAGCCCAGCAGTTCAAGGCTGCAGTGAGCTATGATCACACCACTGCACTCCAGCCCAGGTAATAGAGCAAGACTCTGTCTCAAAATAAAAAAAAAAAAAAAAAAAAATTAAAATAGGTGTAATCCATATAAACCTCAAATAACTTAATTATTTTATATTAATATAAAATATATACCTGCATATGAATTTGACAATATTCTGAGATAGAGCCATAGCCTTTTCTTTGAGTTTTTATTGACTGCATCTTCTTTTTTTTCACACATCTTATTCATGATACATTCTTTCCAGCTTTAGTTGCTTTAAAGGGGAATGAGAAGATATAGACACTTGCTCAACAATCTAAGTGTTGTGACCATCTATGTTCACATTTTCTGTCCATTTTTATTGTCTATTTTTTTCCTCAGACCTTATTTGAAAGTAATTCTTTTTGAGTAAGCTTTTTAAATTGAATATATGAAGAAAATATACTCAACGTAAGTGTGAATTTAAATTTTTTGATGTATTTTCCCAGGTGAACACACCTTCGTAACTGCTACCTGGATCAACAGATGAAACACTGCCAACCTCCCCAATGTCCCTCCTGTCCCCCTTCCCGATCGCTTTCCTGTCATCCTCCAAAAAGTAATAAATATTCAGACTTCAATCACCAGAGATAATTTTCATCTGCATTTTACCTTTATTTAAAGGAAATCATTTGAATATATTCTTTTGTGTCTTGCTTCTTTTGTGCAACTTTATGAGACTCATCCAGGTTGTTAGGTATGAGCATCATGTGATCATTTTTATTGCTCTGAACCATTTCATTATAGAACTAAACTATAATTTCATTCTATTTTTAACAGACATTTGGGATGTTTCCCATTTTTTGCTATGATAGTTCTACTATATACATTCCAGTATGTTCCTGCTGGTGAATAACTGTACCTTTGTCTTGGATATATACCTTGAACTTGAATTGCTGGATCACAGGGTATATAATTTTCACAATTAGAGATGCTGTCAGTTTTCCAAAGTGGTTTTGTTAATTTATACTCCCATAGTGCATTGAGATTTCTAGCTATTATGTGTCCACCATCACTAACACTCAGCATTGTCAGTCATTTTTATTTTAACCATTCAGGTACACATGCAGCAGCACGGCATTATGATTTGAAGTCATATTCCCTGATAATTAAAGTGATTGGGTACATTTTCATATTAGTATCCTCTTTCATTGAATGCCTGGTAAAATCACCAATTTTTAATTAGTTTTCTGTCTTTTCTGATTGATTAACATAAATACATATAAATATAGTATTGAAGTGGCTTACCTGGATTGAGACTTTACAAAGCAACAGCTACAGTTTTCAGTAGAACAAAAACTACCTATCTTTTGCACCCTATTTCAGTAATTTTCTTCATATTTAATAATTTTCATAATTATGATGAGAAGAATTCTAATAAACCCAAAGGACTGTGGGTAAATATTCATTTTATCTTTTGGGAGCAGGACAGTTAGGCATGTAGAGTGGTCTCCTTACAGGAGGTGAGCATGTGTCAGGGACATAAATCAACACATTTTATAGACAGCATTTTAAAGAGATCAAGGATTAGTTTACTTGGCTCGTTCATTAAGTAGAGATAATGGTAATTATCTCTACTGGTAATCCAAAAGTACCATAATGGGAAACCACTATGGGAATTATCCACAGAAGAAATAGATTTTGTTTGACTTCTGCAGTTTTTTAACTCTGTGAATATAGGCACTGTGTTTTCTTTACTCTCTTTTAATCAATAACTCAAAGTATTGTGTTTAAGAACATGGATTTTTATGTTGCAAAGCCACTATCTTTAGTCGAGGTAAGAACTTTGTTAAATTACCTCCCAAAGTTTTAGTTTTCTCATCAGTAAAATGGACATAATAAAAGTATTTACATCATAGAGTGAATATGAAGGTTAAATAAGATGATGTATTTAAAACACAGGACTTGGCATGTTGGAATCAATTTTATCTATTTTTAATCATTAAAGAATTAATCCAGCATCCAAGCTGTGAGAATTTAGTGATAAATTATCAATCTTTAAAAATGTATGGTTCCTCCTGAATTGAGTGTATTATCACTACCAAAGTTTATTCTGTCTCTTAAACACACATTTCACAAAATACTGAAAAAGCACTGATATCCTAACATCAGATTTCTTGCTGTCCTAACTCAGTCTCTTCAAAATGCAGAACGCTTGGCTCTAAAAGCAAGGGCTATTTGTTCACGAGAGCAAAGGAGAAGCTTCACAGAGCAAAATGGTACCTAAAAAGTTTCATTTGGCCCCTCCTCCCACTTTAGCTTTCCAATTTCTTTCTTTCTTTCTCTCTCTTTTTTTTTTTTTTAATATTTACCTGCCTGTTTTGTTTGCTTGCTTTGGCTAAACTTTTTTTGAGGCATAATTTACATACAATAAAATGCACAAATTTTAAGTGCACAGTCCAATGAAATTCGACAAATTCTTACACTCATGTAACCACCAACCCAATCAAGAATTAGAGCATTTCTATCATACAAGAAAATTCCTGTGTGTCTCCTCCAAGCTCCAAGTCAGAACCCCTCTGATTCCTATCATCACAACTTGTTTTTTCCTGCTCAAGAACTTGGACAGTCACAGTTTTAGCTGTGTGCCACACTCTGCCTTTGTGCTCACCCCTTACACAGGTTGGGCAAAGTCAGTTGAGGTCTCCATTTTCTTACATGAGCTCTCTTATACCTTACCCCGCCTGCTTTGGGCTCTGCTACTCCCATGTTGCCATGGAAATCTCTATGGATATCTGTCCAGGTACGAAGTGGGAGCATCACCATACTTCACCTAAGGGTCCTTCCAGACTGCAGTGGTCAGTCTTTTCATTGCATTTTACTCAGGAACATTTAGTTGTATATCTTTGTGCAAGAGAGAAAACTGCAGTTTTGCAAGAGAGAAAACTACAAGTTACATCATGGAGTCTTAATATTATCAGGAGAAAGTTTCATGGTTGAGTCAGTGCTACCAAACTATTTGGAAAAAATCAAAAGTCATTACCTCTGTTGCCAGCAATCATGGTACATGCAACATTGCCTACAGACTACAAAAGTAATAGTGCAATATACAATATTCGAAACTAAAGTTTGTGCCTTTAGCAGGCAAAAATTTAGGAATCAGTGCTCCCGGATATGTGGGATATGTGTACCCTCCAAGTATGCACAAGATGATACATCTAGTTGCAGTAGTAAAATATCAAAGCTTCTAGATATACTTGTCTTTTACCTCATCCTTTTACATTTCATTTTTGTATGTATATGTTTCAAAATTTCCAAACATAATGTCATAAAAGAATATCTCATATAAATAAGATTAGATAAATAAGAATATTCAGGGAGCATGGGCTTCCTATATAAAACACACACACACAGACACACACACACACACACACACACACACACACACACACACACGTTAAAAGTGTACATCTGATAAACCCAGATGCGCACTTGCTACATTATCAGAAAGCTCATTTATCTCCACAGGACTGAGTAATGAGGTTCTTCCTTGGATGCTGTTTACTCCCCAAAGGATTTCTCTCTTCCTGGTTAATTGTGAAGAGAATATATACTTTAATATTTTGTTACACTATATTTTTGCTTTACCTGAGGGCAAAGCGGACAGTGGAAACAATGTGAAGAGGCAGAACATCTTACATTTTCCCATCATCTCTATTCTAAACTATTTTTTTTGAGACAGAGTCTCACTCTGTTGCCTAGGTTAGAGTGCCCTGGCATCAGCCTAGCTCACAGCAACCTCAAACTCCTGGGCTCAAGCGACTCGCCTGCCTCAGCCTTCCAAGTAGCTAGGACTACAGGCATGTGCCACCATGCCCAGCTAATTTCTTTGTATATATTTTTAGTTGTTCAGCTAATTTTTTTCCATTTTTTAGTAGAGACGGGGTCTCACTCTTGCTCAGGCTGGTCTTGAACTCCTGAGCTCAAACGATCCTCCCGCCTCGGCCTCCCAGAGTGCTAGGATTACAGGCGTGAGCCACCATGCCTGGCCCTCTATTCTAAACTTTAAGATGGTTTTGAGGGCCTTATTTTCCACAATCAAAGGGGCCTGTAAAATTGTTTGTTACTGATTTTTTTTAAAGTGTACCATCCAACTCTTCTATTGTCTCTTAGAAACTTCTTCATGAAGGAAAATTACTATCTCTTGCTCAGTTCTCCAAAGAAGGAAAGGAGGAAGAAATTTCTCAAAAGCAGCTACTGGTGGGGAGGAAGAGAGACCAGAAGAAAGAGACTGAAATTCTGCAGAAACAATTGCTGACCTTAGACACAAATGCATTTGTGGTGGTCAAGGATGGGACCGGTTTTCATAAATCACCTAGTGGGCATTCAAAAGAAATTCGTGGACTTCATTCACAAAAGACATGTCATGGATACCACGGCAGCCAGGTTATCCTCTTTCTAGGAGAACTGAAGGTTCATACTCATACAGGTGAACAATAATCTGTATTTATAAACATTTTTTAAAAATTACTGATTTATTTATTTTATTTCAGAATATTATTGGGGTACAGATGTTTTGGTTACATAATTTGCTTTTGTATTTATACACTTTTTAATTAAGTGGATGCCAAATCTTTGTTACTTTATACATTCATGAAATATATACTTTGTCCTAAAAGAGCAGGTTTGCTAAAACATTGTAGGGTTGAGGAGAAACTTACTCTTTGCCCCAAAAGTTCCCTGAAAGATCAACTCACAATTAAGGCAGATTAATATTAATAAGAGAAAGTTTTATTTGCCAATACCATGTGCATTGGGAGAATCACATAGTGATTACCCAATATCCCAATGAAGTTTGGATATTTTTATACACACCTTTTAGAAGGGAGGGAGGAATATGAGGAGTATAGATAGGTAAGGTGTTGCTGGGAAGGATAAATAGATGTGGAAACAGATTGATTTGTAAATTAACCTGAGAAACAGATATTATGTTTTAAATGATTTGGGCCAGGTCTGGTTGCATTCTTAATCTTCTTTTCTGCAATATATTGAGATACTAGGGAGTGGAAGGGAAGTCAATTTCTCCTTTGATCTTTCGATCAGGTCAGCACGGTTTATGCAGATATAGGGAAAGCCCCCTTCAGTGCTCTGTTGTATAAAGAATATTTTGAATTAAAGGCCCTTGGAGTTCAACAGATCTTGGAAGTGTGAGGTCTCAGTCTGAAATGTTGGTTCTTGGTGTGCTCTTGGCCGAAGAATGACCAGATACACCAAAAGGTAAGCACAAAAATGAAGTTTATTGAAGAGAGAAAAATAGTATTACAGAGCAAGGGCAAGATGTAGGTTTATAGAGTAAGATAGTAAGATATATATGCCACAGATGATGACCAGGCCCCTTATTATAGCAAAAGAGAGCTTGGTTATGGTATGGGTCTTGTTTTATAGTGTCTGGATAGGGACCTTCCTGTGGTTGAGACATCATCATGGAACCACTTTGATGGACAGTTTGGAGTTATATGACCTGAGTCTTATTATGTGTATGTATCTCCCATGAGCCTCTCTGAAACCCAGTTACTCTAGCTCACTTTCCAGACTCTACTGTATTCATACCTATGCTGCTTGGCCTGTGGGCTAGAGAGTCCTTGCATTCTTTTGTAGCTGGTGTGCTAAGTTCTGATCGGCAGATTCATGGGGTGTTCCCTCCTCCCCCAGGGATGGTAGTCACTTGGGACAGGATTAAGGCCCACTTTCATCCCTGGGAGAACCGGAATACCTCACTATCTACCTAACAGAAGAGATTTTCCCTCTTTCTTCATAAAAAAAACAGAGCCACCAAAAAGAACAATTGACTTCCCTTCCCCTCCCTGTTATCTCAGTATATTACAGAAAAGAAGATCAAGATCAAGAAACAAGACCTGGCTCAAGTTATTTTACATATAATACCTGTATCTGAGGTTAATTTAATTTCCAAAGAGAATCATTTATAAGTCAATCTGTTTCCCTGCATCCATTCATTCTCCCAAGTACCTACTCATCCTCCCTAGTAACTATTTTTTACCCCTCAACAGAATTATCTTCATCTCCCCTTCCCTCTGAAATGAGGGTATATAAATTTCTGGACCCCATTGGGATATAGGGTAATGCCTCTGTGATTCTCCCTGTGTGTATAGTAAATAAATCTATTTCTCTTATTAATCTCTTATTATTGTGAGTTGATCTTTCAGGGAACCTTCTGGGACAAAGGGGAAGTTTCCCCTCACCCAGACTCCTGGGTCCTAACAATTGTATAAGTCACCAATAGGACCAATAGGAGGTCACCCATGGTAAATGAAGCAACAGATTTCATGAGAGCTGCATTTACATGTTTCCTGAAAAACACATGACACTTGAGGATAAATTCCTTTTCTTAACTACATCTAAGAACAATAGAAGAAACTAGATGGGCTTCCTTTCTTTCTTTATGACAAACTGTTGTGCTGCATCTAAAATCATAAGAGTTACTCTGCCCTTAAACAAGAAATTGTGTTTGCAATTCCAAATTACTTTTGTCTCATTCAAACCAATAAAAGCATTTACTAAATGCAATTGACCCCGGAGCATATCTAAAGGAGGGCACTATAATATCACTTGGGAGGCAAACCACTATCAGAAATAGATGTGTGGTTATACAACTCTACAGTCACAGTGATAAATTATTAGACTCTTTGCAACTCTCACAGCTGTAGGAAATAAGCCATGAATGGAGTCTTTGGTGGCATGCGCAATTTCAACGGGCAATGGATTTGCTCAGGCTGTTTTCACTAATGACCTTCGGAAGAAGATTCTTGAACATGGCATGTTGAAAGCAAATTTGATTCAAACATGCTGCGGCTCTCAGAATGTCAAGCCCTTTGGAAATGCAAGCCACTCAAGACAGCCCCACATGATCAAAAATGGCACCAGCATCAATTAATGCCAACAACTGCAATTAGGAAACCACAACTGAATAGGGACATGAGAGGCTCTAATTTTCCCTTTCCTGGAATCTCTGTTCCTGGTGACACCTGTCATGTTTCATTGGTATGAATACTTTTGGAGGCTAGTCACCATCTTCTTGAAAATTGCATTTCTGACCAGAGCTCCCAAGGCACAATGTCAATTTATCTTCATTTGCAGTGGCTCCCTAGACAGACTCTGAGCGCTCCCAGAGATGGAGACTTTATATGCGAAGAAGGGTGCAAAGCAACGACTAGCTACAGTCATGTAGTTGGATACAGACTTAAGGGAAAAAGAAGATTAGTTGATATGTAGGTAAATCAATGTCACAAGTGCTGAAATAAAATAGGGCAGTAATATTTGGATTGCTTTCCTATCACTATTCAGAAAATTAGGATGAAAGGAAGCTGTCCTACACTTTGGAAATGTAATACAAAAGACTGAGAAACCGTATATATTTATACCTATGTTAAAAATGTCATCTGAAAAATATTAATGAAAGTTGATAAAGGCAGAAAAATCTCTTAATTTTCAAAAATGTAGTTCCTGTCCATGGTTGCAAACATGTCAGTTTTTAGGGGCCACGCGGAGTTAGAATAAAAGATGTATAATTATGTAGACACACACACACTTCACATTAAATAACATTCTATAGATAAAACATTAAGTGTGGAAAAGCATCTTCAAGTCTACTAACATTTAACAAAACCCAGAGAATACTTGCTTCTACCCTTTACTTTCTCATGAAGAAATGGAAATGCTGCAGACTGAGATACAGTTTCTTGATAACATCTTTCTCTGCAAAAGAGCTTGGAAATCCTAGATATCAATCCAAAAGCAAATGCAAGTTTACTCCTGATTATCAGATTCAGGTAGAGAAATTTTAGAACTATGCAGTGGATGGATGAAGTGTTGTCTTTTTCTTCCTTGCTGCTGCAGGTCTTTTGAGAAAGCATCTTTCTAGACCTTTAGGTTTAACTAACCTAGAGTGCTCAGCAAATATGGTACTACAAGGATGCATAATAAGAGCATAATTTTATACCGAGTTGGTGTTTTTTCCCTTACCTAATAGAATCGAGTTTAACACATGAAATCTTGATGGATGATCCTAAGTAGTTAATCAAATCTCATCTTTTCATTAATCTAATTTTATTGTCATTCATGCAGTCTCAGCAGTTTATCTTTAGCAATAATCAGATTTCAGTTTTAATCCAAATAAGTTCAACTGGGTTTTAACTTCTACACATTTTCCTTGTTCTGTCAACAGTGATCTAGAGAAGATTGGGATTCTATAAGGGCCTTCTACCAGGGCTCTTTTTGTATTGACACTTGTCTAATTGTTTCTCTTTATGTGCCATATGTATGCCCCTTAACCAAAATGAATACGCAGCAGAAATAGGAGACAATGACAGGTTTGGAAGCTAATGACAGGGTGGTGAAGTGGGAAAAGTTTGCGACCTTGAAGTTCATCACATGAGTTCCTCATTTGTGAAATGCAGGTGGCGGGGGGGTATATTAGTATTGACTTCATAGAATTGCAGTGATGATTAAGTGAGATAGATGTTTAACTCAAGCAGACGTTGAGAAACACTTGTTACTCTTATTAAGAAGTTCTAAAGTCTGAAAGCTGATCTTAAGCTAGTATAAGCAGATAATATTTAATAATGCTTTGAAAAAGAAATGATCATTTTTTAGAGGGGGAGTTCTGAAGTATCTTTCCCTCAACGTTTAGAAAATTAATGGGGCTGGCGAGCAAGATATTTAATTTGGTGTATGCACAGCTACACAGCATTTCAGTGGACAGGAGAAATGAATGGACTGCAGATGAGGCCTGTGGGTGTGAGTGAACCAGGTCTCTTTGCAGACTTGGGGAGTGGCAGGCACCCTCCGGACACTCACTCCCCAAGGATAAAGGGTGCTCCTCGTTGTCAGTCCACAGCCAACACTCAGTGAATTTCATGGGGAAAGAATAAAAGTGAGATGGTACCAGTCAAAGATCATTCAGTCCAAGAGTCACCCTTGTTAAGCAGACTATGGTAGATATCCTCTGACGTACAAATTCTTATTTGTTTTAGAGGTGCACTTTCTAATACAGTAGTGACTAGCCAGGTACGTGTGTAACAGAGGGAATAATCTGGGAAAAAATGGCAAAAAATGTTTTCTGTCTCTTTAAAACTTCCCCCACTCTTTTGGGGAACTGAGGCCTGCATCCCTGCCTTGGGCAGGTGGTCAGGAGGGGCAGGGAAATGTCTTTTGTTCTTTGTCCTGCAGGAGATAGCTCAGCTGAGCTGTCAGCTCCATCTCAGGCCCTGCACCTGGCCAGCCGAGGTCTGGGTGGGCCTCCCAGGTGGGCAGAGGTCACAGGCTTTGTCTTCAGCAGAGCTGGGATGATAAGAATCATTAATGACAATAGCCTAGAACTGAGGGCCCTCCCTTTAAAAGCTCTGTATTTCTTCTTTTGTACAGGAATTTGGATTTTGAGATTATAGTTTGCCATTTTTCCTCCTTTGCAGGCAAGGTAATAAACTTTTCTTTCCTTCTC
>CAUYSK010118734.1:0-24966 GCA_963575035.1 Avahi laniger | reverse complement strand
GCCTCAGCCTCCCGAGTAGCTGGGACTACAGGCATGTGCCACCATGCCCGGCTAATTTTTTCTATATATTTTTAGTTGTCCAATTAATTTCTTTCTATTTTTAGTAGAGACGGGGGTCTCGCTCTTGCTCAGGCTGGTTTCGAACTCGCGCCCGGCCCACAATATACTTTTGCATACTGAAGATTCTAACCGATTTAAAGTTAGAAACCTATTTAATTTTGTTTAAACTGGATTAAATTGTTTAATCCAGTAGTTCCCAGACTTATTTAGCCATAAAGTCCTTTTTTTGAGCAACACCAATTAGCATCTACAGAATAATCTCTGAGAAATGCTATTCTAGGTAAATGCTGCTGTGAATCCCTCCACCTTAATTACCTGTTGAGTCAGCCTCTCTCTTTCTTTCTCTAGCATGTAGGTGACATCATCTCCTTCAGCTGTATCCTGTGCATGCCTTTGCCTTTCTTCCTCGAGGTCTAGGATCACCTTTAAAGAATTTTAAAAAATTCATTTCCAAATATCAAGAAATCATACTTATAATACAACGAATACTAAGTGCTTAAGTACCTAAGATAGTTTCAGTGATTGATTAAATCAATCAATCAATCAAACAAACCAACCCAGCCATGGCCATCAAGAAGCACATTGTCTGGTAAAGTGAAAGACATGAAAGCTATGTGCTAGAAAATTACATATTTACTTTACTTGAAGTATGTACAGAATGGTATGTAAATAGAAGAGAACAACTAATTAGCTGCAGGAGTTGAGGAGGTTTCAGAGAATTAATAAAAAGTCCAGGAAGCTGGAGGCAGTTTGGTACGACTAGGGGCCAGTGTAGGCGAAGGAACAAGACAGGATCACAGAAAGCTGAAAGCTGAAGTTCTCCTCTCAATGCTCAAATCACTACAGGAAGGCACCAAAGGGGTAGCCTGGAATAAAACATTTCAGATAGGTCACATCCTAACTGTGCTGTGTTTAATTAAAATAAGCATTTTATATGGGTATATAAGAGGTCAAAAGACTCTCTTGACTTCATCCTACATGTAAAAAGCCTCAATAATAGAGATTGTAAATGAATATTTTTCACAAGGCCCTGCCACCCCGCCCCCCCCTTTTTTTAAAGGGATGGGGTCTCCTCTGTGGCCCAGGCTGAAGTGGTACAATCATAGCTTATTGTAGCCTTGAACTCCTGGACTCAAGTGATTCTCTTGCCTCAGCCTCCTGAGTAGTTGGGATTACAGGAGTGACACCTGGCTCACAGGCCTTTTTTCTTTTTTCGAGATAGAGTCTTGCTCTGCTGTCCTGCAAACTCCTGGGCTCAACTGATCCTCCTGCCTCAGCCTCCCGAGGAGCTGGGACTATAGGCACACACCAGCATGCCTGGCTATTTTTTTATATTATTTGCAGAAATGGAGTCTCACTATGTTGCTCAGGTTGGTCTCAAATTCCTGGCCTCAAGCAATCCTCCCTCCTTGGCCTCCCAAAGTGCTGAGATTATAGGCATGAGCGAGCCATTGTGTCTAGCTCACAAGGCCTTTTAATTAACCTGCCTACCTCTATTTCACTTATCCCGGTGCCAAAGTATTAGTCCAATTTTAAAGAGAATACAAATTTAATGAGACATTTCCCACATAATTCTGCCTAGAACTGCAAAATATTCTGAATGGCAATGGAATCCTTAATAGCTTTTGCTCATGCTTTAAAGGTGCCTTGGCCCAGACCTCCAGGGCAGAGCACTGTCATCCCAGTGGCCATTTCTCATTATTTCTCCTCACTGACAATTTTAATGAATGGAGACAGAAAATTTTCTGGGACATGAAATCCCCCTTTAAAAGTAAAGATGAGCCGCACGCAGTGGTGCACCAGTACTCCTAGCCACCTTGGATGGCCTCTAAGGCAGGAGGACAGCTTAAGCCCAGGGGTCGGAGGTTACAGTGAGCCATGATCTTGCCATCGTACTCCAGCCTGGGCCATAGAGTAAAACTCTGTCTCTAAAACAAAACAAAACACAACCCAAGAAAATGGTTTGGTGGACTTCTGGCTTAAAAAAAAATTTAATTTTTCAATTTAACAGAAAGATAGACTTTTGGCTAATGGTAATAAGTCATCTCTTCTCTGTTTTGAGAGCCCTCTAAAATTAAAAAAAATGGAATGAAAAGACTAAAAACCCATAGAGAGAGACACTTTAGCAGATAAGAAATTTTAATAACATTTTGAAAAAGGAACGAGGCCAGAGGAGTGGCAAGTCCTTCAGGATGAGGGAAGAAGCTGTTTTGCTCTGCGGGGCCCCAAGAGATGGAACCTGCAAGTGGCAGGTATTGCAGACAAGAAGTTAAATATAGGATAGAAAACAGGAGGACTGGCTCAGAGCCTCCATTTTCAGAAAAATTATTTGTCTCCTCACCCTGATTACTCCACACAGAGTATTAGCAGCCAGGCATCTACTGCCCAGGCATACGCCAGATGCTCATCCTCTGAAGAAACACACTGTGACAGGCTCAGGGTTTGGGAAAACCAGGTATAATAGAGAATGGGGGTGAGAAAAGAGGACTGAAATTTGTTTTGGAAAGACAGTAAGGGGTAAGGAGAGGAAAGGGAGGTGGACTGTAAGATAATTAAATTTGTACCCATCAAAATAATGTAAACATCTAAAATTGATAAAGAAATAGAGAACAGTATATTATTTAGAAATATGGAGGTTATCTACCAAAATAAATGGCTAAAAGATAAAAGCGCTTGCCTCTGAATATTGGGGAAAATGGGGAATGGCAAGAGGTAGACTAGAGAACTCTATTTTTCATTATAAGCAGAGTAACCATGTAATTTACTGTTTAAACCAGAATATTTCTGAGAGTCAAAGTGGGTATTGTTAATAACTATGCCAGTGTGACAGGCATAAACTGGGACTATGAGCAGCACCCTAATTATAAGCTTCTTGGTACTGTCTGATTTCTAACAAAGTCAGTATTCTACTTTGACAAACCACTTAGAATAGATAAGCACTGAGTTTCAAAAATTTAATACTCACTTAAAACATTTTACATTGAAATACACTATTAAGACATTTTGAATTATTTTTAACTTATTCCTCTCTCCAATCATGTAGAGCCACAAATTGTCCCAACACTACATTTTTCATGAGCATGAAAGCTGCTGGCCAGCCCCTTCAACACAACTCAATTACCTCATGTATGAAGTAATTAAGGAAATGAAGGAAATAAAGCCTGTCTATCAAACAAGGAATTCTGAAGATTTTTTTAGCCCCCCCAAATTTAGGCAACTAACTCCAACCCATTGACACCTTTTATTTTATTTTATTTTTTTGTGGTAGGGTATTGCTCTGTCTCATGGGCCAGAGTACAGTGGCATCATCACACCTGACTACAACCTCAAACTCCTGGGCTCAAGCATTCCTCTGCCTTAGCCTCCTGAGTAGCTGGGACTATAGGTGCGCACCACCACACTCAGCTACTTTTTCTATTTTTTGTAGAGATGGAGTCTTGCGCTTGCTCAGGCTGGTCTTGAATTCCTGGCCTCAAGCGATCCTCCCACTTCAGCCTCCCACAGTGCTAGGATTATAGGCATGAGCCACAAGGTCAGGCCCATTGACACCTTTTAAACTGGAGCATAAATGTTTTCAGATTACTTCATTCTAGACCAGAGGTTCATCTTTCCTGGGTCTTGGGAAACTCTGAGAATTTGATTAAATCTATGAAAAAATGCATTGTCTACAAAAATGCATAAACTTTTGTCATTCTATATATTTTCTGGAGGGTCATGGAAGATCTGAGGCCCATTCATGGTTAGGATGCTCCATTCTGGCCTTTCATTTGGACTCTGCGAAGGGAAAGAAAGGATCATAGACAAGACCCAGAGCCTAGGCAATTTATCAGACACGATTTAAGCAGGTGGCTCTAATGCCGGTAACCACCGAAGTAAGGTCCACCACATTTTGCAGCTGCTAAGCCAATTTTTCAAAATCTTTCCTCCCAAATGTACTGATACCTCCCTTGTTGGTATAAATTTAAACTGATAGTTTTTAAAAGACACAGATTCTAGCCAAGCATATTTTACAGGCCAAATTTGAGCAGTAAATGACAAGGTGGGGAATAAATTCACAAGCACTAGAATTCCAGTAAGATGAGGTATAGGAAAGCCCAGGTTTACCTTCCTAACTTAGGGCTGTCAGATACAGACCAAACACACACATGCACACACACACTCTCTCTCTCTCTTTCCTAATAGGGTAGAACAGCTTTAAGGTAAACAACCCTAGGGACTGTTTATGGTTTCATGAGTAATAAAATGCAATGAAACTCAAAACTAGGAATAAATGAAAATAATCTATTGGCTTCTGTGTTTATAGTCAGGTAAATTCTCTCTCTCTGTGGGATACAACATTCCCCAAATACCTGTTAATCTTTCTATTTATCACTTAAGTAAGCAAATAGAGAACGCTCCCTTCAGCTACAAGCTTGGCCAAACCCCAGTTTGTTGCCAAAGTTTGGATGATCAAGAGCTGAAAAAACATACCAAGTGTTTTGGAGTGACATATCAAAAAGGAATGCCATCTTAAATAAAGTGTCTGGCACATTCCTTAAATTTAATATTTGGAATAACCTGCGTTTTCTTTTCTATTTCCTGGCTCCTATGTAAGTTAAGGGGCTTTTTGACACCCTAATTGAATTACCGTGAAAACTGACAGCTGACATGAAAGTATCAGGCATTATTTATAAAGTTTTTGCAAGGATTTATGCAGCACACATCAACTGCGGTGAACCTACCTTTCGGTGCCTGCTCTCAGCAGCGGCCAGCTGGGACAGCATGCGCTCCTGCATGTTCTTGCATTGTTTCATCACCGCCTTAAGAATAGAGAGTGGGTGTGTGCAGACCGGCTGCTTTTCACCATCATTTTTCTCCTTCAGTGTTTCAAAATCTCTCTGTAGAGCCATTAAAGGATCACTGATGTTATATTTTCCATAGCGCTCTTCAATGAAAGTATCTCTGTGTTGGGCCTGGGAAAAAGCAAAAAATAAGTCTTTTGCTTTTAAAAGCTAGTGAGGAGTGGGATTTGTTATCTAGTAGTTAAAATATATTAAAGGTGGTGGTGTTATAATAGTGTAAATGTAATCTGACTATAAATCAGATTGAGCCAACTAAACATAAAAATAACAGAGAAATAATATCAGAAAGGTGGCATGGTATGATATTAACAGGAACAAATACTTATATAGAGCTAACTATGTATTAGACATTATTCTAAGCACTTCTAGTCATATTAACTTATTTAAAATTTACAACTCTATCATCTCCATTTTGCAGATGAGAAAACTATTCCAGAGAAGCCAAGTTTCTTGGTCCTGGTTACTTACATACAGCAAGCTGTCAGAATTGGGATTTTAAACCCAGGCAGCCTGGCTCCAAAGTCTGTGTCCTTAACCACCATGTTTACCGCCTCTGCTTATGTCTGCTTATGAATGCTGATATTACTGGCACGTATATCTTATCTTTTTTTTCTGTATTATAGCATTTGTATTTCTAAAATATGTTAAGCATGATAATTTTATGAGTTTACATATTTAGAGACCCAAGAAAGTGCAAGCAGATATGCAAAGGATGTTAAAAGTAAGTGTGATCACATTCTAACCCAGGACTACTTGTGATCTGTACATATGAAACTTTACTCAGTTGTTGATGGGTCAGGAGGGTAGAGGCACTCACAACCAGAGGTGCAGACAAAATGCCTTCTACTGCTGCCAAATTCTACCCCCTCTTCTTGTCTCTGTTTAGCTGCTCCTTTCCATCCTCCTTTCTGTCTCCTTCAGAGCTGATGAGCTTTGGGGAAGAGAGGAGGTGAGAAGGGGATGTGGTCTGGTGCTCTGAGTCTGGTCTAGGGTTTTAGGCCTGGGTGCCAAGTCAAGGGTCTAAGGATTAGGAGGTGGGCGATAAGATTCCTAGGCTTCCCTCTTTTCTTATCTCTGCTAGGAAGAGCTTGAAGTACTAGTTCATATGAGCATGGTATATTACATACATGTTAATATTAATAACATTATTTATTACTTCATTACATAGACCTTAAAAACTTTCTTGAGAAATTTTATAATAAAAAAAGAAGTATCAACACAGGGTTGAGGAAACTTCCTCAAAAATCACAGGAAAGTATTATACTATATAATTTAAGCTTTCAAATTAAATATAGTTATGAAAACTACTAGCATTTATGCACTTTTAAAAACCACTTCATCAGTAGTTATGTTTTCTTAGCACTGCCATCCACAAACAGGAACCTATTTGAAAAGAAAAGGAAATTCACAATTCAATGGCTATGCTTTAATTTAAAAGAATTCTCAAGAAAATAAAGCAAACATGGGGTTTCCTTAACACAGAAGTATGAAAATCTTATTCCTTCTTCTTCACTGACTGTTCACTGACTGTCCAAGTTTAAGCCCAGGAATTACTTAGCCTTATGCTACAACTTCATGTTGGTATCAGTCAGCAAATGTTCAAAGCAGAGTTAGAAGCAGTGGGTTTTACTTCTGGCTTCACTACAGCTATCTTAAGGTATGACATTTTGGGAGTATTTGCATATTGGCAACATGAAGAGGGAAATCCATTTGTTTAAGTTACTAACAACCATCTTCCTAATGTCATTACAAGTGTGTGTGTGTGTGTGTGTGTGTGTGTGTGTGAGTGAATTAAAGTGGGGAAGGGGTGGTTGAAAGACAGAGTCCAAGACCAAATTCTACTTTTTTCAGCTCCAAATTAAAAAAGTAATTCTTTTTTTTTTTTTTGAGACAAAGTCTCACTCTGTTGCCCGGGCTAGAGTGCCATGGCATCAGCCTAGCTCACAGCAACCTCAAACTGCTGGGCTCAAGTGATCCTCCTGCCTCAGCCTCCCAAGTAGCTGGGACTACAGGCATGCGCCACCATGCCCGGCTAATTTTTTTTTCTATATATTTTTAGTAGTCCAATTAATTTCTTTCTATTTTTAGTAGATATGGGGTCTTGCTCTTGCTCAGGCTGGTCTTGAACTCCTGAGCTCACATGATCCTCCTGCCTTGGCCTCCCAGAGTGCTAGGATTACAGGCCTGAGCCACCACGCCCGGCCAAAAAGTAATTCTTGGTAAAATTTCAAATTAACCTCTAGTCCATTCAGGATGGAGAAAGAAAAGATCAATTCCTGAATCAGCTATTTTTATTATTATTTTAAATCATGGTGACAGTAAAACAAAAAAGCTAGCTACATTAAAAAGCAATAGTGTCAGACAACATGGGACTCATCAATGGTTTCCTTTTACTGAGAGCATCTGTTTCTTTAAATTCATCTATAAAGGCCCCGGTGTGGTGGTTCACACCTATAATCCTAGTACTTTGGGAGGCCAAGGCGGGAAGATCACTTGAGGGGCAGGAGTTTGACACCAGCCTGAGCAAGAGTGAGACCCTGTCTCTACTAAAAATAGAAAGAAATTAGTCGGACAACTAAAAGTAGAAACAAAAAATTAGCCAGGCGTGGTGGCAAGCAACTGTATTGCTAGCTACTCAGGAGGCTGAGGCAGGAGGATCATTTGAGCCCAGGAGTTTGAGGTTGCTGTGAGCTAGGCTGATGCCACTGCACTGTAGCCTGGGCAACAACAGAGTGAGACTCTGTCTCAAAAAAAAAAAAAAAAAAAAAGGATAAATTCACCTATAAAAATATGAAATTGATAACCTAGAATTCATGAAAGCATCTATTTGTAGCTACTAATGTCCTAAGGCTAATTTTTAGGCCATGTTTAGAAAAAACACTTAGACAAAGGAAGCAAAAGTCTCTTTAAGCAGTTGAAATACTACCTTTCTATCATATTCTTATTCATAATAACCATTTCTGTATGGTTAGTGATGGTAAAGAAATGATTATTGGTACTGAAATTGGTGTAGTAGGGCATAAAGAAAACAGAAAAAGGAAACCTGAATATTTTTATGATCTTTTCCTTTTTACTATGGAGAAAGGGGGATGGGAGAGTAGGAGCTGGGACTACAATTCATGACCTTGACATCAGATCTGCTGAGAAGCTGTCTCTCAGATTTGAGTACTATATAGTTAACTAATCCTAAAAATATAACTTTTTAAAACCCACACTGTGATTACCCTGTATAATTAATAAGCAGCATAGATTTATGAGTAATAGACAAGGAGTTTCTTTGGTGAGGTCGCAGCCTGAGAACAGTCGTTAGGCCGTCTGTTTTCTCTTGAAGTACTTCATAGTAATTCCATAATCGCTTGCATAGTAATTACAAGTTATATAAAATAGATGGCTTTGCCTGGAAAAGGAAAAGGATCTGTGGGATAATCTAAAAAAGGCTCCTTGTCAGATAGCATCTCTTTTAAGTACATTCTAATATGAGGCCAAATATAGGAAAGGTTTATTTACTATACCAAACACTGGACTGGAAAATGAGAGATGAAATACGGAATTTTTCAAAGCACTTAATAAATTCAGTCTGGTGAACTATATGGATTACAGGTTTATCAGTGTGCAAATAACAGCAGTAACAAAAAGCAGATTTGAAGAATGAAAAGAAGGGCTTTCATGGAGGTGTGTAATAGTTATCTATTCTGGCATAACAAATCATCCCAAAACTTAGCAGCTTAAATAACAGACATTTTTAAAAATCTTATATAGTTGCTGAGGGTCAGGAATCTGGGAGGGGCTTAGCTGGGTGGCTCTGGCTCACAGTGTGAGGAGATCACAGACAAGCTGTTGGCCAGGGCTGTAGTAATCTGATGGCATGACTGGTGCTGGTGGATCCCTTTGCAAGCTTACCTACGTAGGTGTTGGCATAGGCCTTGGTTCCTTACAAGTGCCAGCTTCTCAAAGAGCAAGAGACCCCAGAGACAGGGAGGCAAAGATGAAAGTCCCAATGCTTTTAAAACCTAATCTTGGTAGCAGACAGGCACAGTGGCTGGTGCATGTAATCCCAGCTACTTGGGAGGCTGAGCTAGGAAGATCCTTTGAGGCCAGGAGTTCAAGACCAGCCTGGGCAACACAGCAAGACCTCGTTTCTTACAAAAAAAAAAAAAACTAACCAAGAAAACTCCTAATCTTGGAAGAGACATACCATTGCTTCTGATATATTCTATTAGTCACACAGAGCAACCCTGATAAATTCGAGAGGGGACTACTCAAAGGTGTGAATATCAGAGGTAGCGATCATTGGGGACCATCTTGGAGGCTGACTATGACAAGATTAATGACTAGAGATGCTACCACCATCATTTATATCTCAGGTCCGAATTTAAAGACCAAGTACCTATACTAAAAATTGTTAAGGCTGAGTTTTAACTTTAATGATATTTTTAGCTATTGTATAAGAAAATTTAAATCATCTTAAATTTCAGTTGGGGGGAAGTTTAGTAATAAAGCTAAAGTCAATTTACTGAAATTTCATTATTTTTACTTCAATGACAGTATATACTTTAACTGAACAGAAATTCCTACATTGTCAGAAAACATGATAGTCTTTAATTTCAGACGACAGGAAAATAATTGGCAAGTTAGACAGATTGAGTGATAGGGGGTATTATAATAGCAGACAAACACACTAGCCATCTATTACTCATTTATTTCTACTGTCACTGGCTGAATCAAACACATCACTACTGAAAGTTTAAAATAAAATCACATAATACCCTCGGGGTCTGTCTACTTGCTCTCCAAAAGTTTCAGCTGTGTTATATTCTCAACTTCAAAAAAGAAATATGAAGTAGTCACCTCCTCCCCACTTCCTAATATCTTTGTGTGTGTGTCTGTGTGTATACTCCAATCTTAAAGTAGGAAATCAATCTCTCTTTATTCTTTGGATGATCATCACCACCATGAAAAGTGGTTCCAAGTCTAAAAGTGAAGAATTAAGGCCCATTTACTTGGGGTTTATATTCAACTACAAGGTTTTATTTCAAAACTCAGGCTGGTACCATAACTGGATCAGGATGTATTTTGCTATTTATGGGGCAATTCTGAAGTGATACTTTTTTTTTTTGAGACAGGGTCTCGCTTGTTGCTGGGGCTAGAGTGCTATGGCATCACAGCTCACTGCAACCTCAAACTCCTGGGCTCAAATGATCCTCCTACCTCAGCCTCTTGAGTAGCTGGGACTACAGGTACATGCCACGATGCCCAGCTAAATTTTTAAAAATTTTTTTGTTGAGATGGGTCTCGCTATTGCCCAGGCTGGTCTCGAACTCCTGGCCTCAAGCGATTCTCTTGCCTCAACCTCCCAAAGTACTAGCCAGGATGACAGGCCAGGATGACAGGCTAGCAGGATGGCATGAGCCATCACACACAGCCTGAAGTGATACTTTTTAAAGTAATGGGCAATATAAACGTGTCTTTAAAAAATCTGAATATCTCTCTGCCAGGGACCAGAAAGACAAAGTACATGATTCCAAGACAGTTTTTGTTAATGCTACCAAAAGTATGCCAAAAGGAATCATTTTTACTTACAAATTCAATCTCTTAATTGTCAAATAATTCATACTCTGCAGTCCCTAATAAAAACTATAAACAGCTGCCTGAGCAAATGGAAATAAAACCACCATTCTGGATAAAGGTGGTAACAATAAGAAAATCCTTGTTCTGGAAATTCCTTTTCTATTGCTGAAAGAGAACTAGATTTTAATGTTTGATAATATTGATAAAAGAGGGCTTAGCCTTATTTAAATTAAACTTTAATTTTTGGAAAGTGGTACAAAATTTAACATGACAATAAAGAGAAAATTTTCATGATTTAAAAATATTTCAACTGACTTTGAAGTAGAATAAACTTTAAAAATTCCCTTTGGAGTCAACTTGCAACCACAGATATTTATAAAAGCAATTATTTACATAAAGACAGATGATCATTTATTATTTGACTAAAATGTACTAAACTCTATTCAAGACTAAAAATGGTTAAGTTTAGTACAAATAGCTACAAGAGGGGCACTTCTAGCTACTAGGCTGCTTGGTGACAGCGTGAGAATATGGGTGAACAGCATAATGTAGCTGCTTCAACATTCCAATTCTACATCCTATGAAAAGTTCTGATCAAATTGAAATAAAATGTGTTAGATTTTTAATCTTTTTGTTCTGTTTTATTTTTCAGTCTAGGTATGTGGTCGAAACAAGTTATGTAAACATTCTGGACTGGGTCCACACAAGTAACTTTTTGAGATGGGGAAGAAAATGTGTATAGGAATTTAAAAAGTAGTGAACAAATTAATGAACTGATAAAAGGAGAATGCTCTGAATATAAATTAAGAATTCTAAACTGTAATTTTTGAAATTGTTTATTGGTTAGAGCAGTTTGGGTTCACAGCAAAATTGAACAGAAGGTGCAGAGATTTTCCATATACCCCCCTCCGCCCACACATGCATCATCACCACAGTGGTACATTTGTTCCAACTGAAAAAAGTGTAATTTTTAATGATGCATTAGATACTAATCTCTTTTTTTTAGGAGACCATATATCGCTTAAAATATAAAGAGAATATGCATACGTAATACCACACACAAAAAACAGACATGGGTCACAGACCTAAAGATAAAATCCAAATGTCCAAAAACCACATGAAAAAGTGCTCAAGTCTTAGTGATCAGGTAGATGTATAAGTTAAAACAATAATAAGATACCACTATACAGACACTAGAATGCTTAAAATTACAGACTGACAACATCAAATGTTGGAAAAGATATAGAACAAATAGAACACTTACATATTACTGGTAAGATTATAAAATGGTACAACTACTTGGTAACTGATCTGGAAATTTCCCATAAAGTTAGACAAATATCTACTTATAATTCTACTTTTAAGTATTAATCCAAAAGATGTGAAAACACTAATCTACAAAAAGACTTTTACACAATTGTCCATAGCAGCTCTTCATCCCTAATAGCCCCAAACTAGAAATAATCAAATATCAATCGGAGTAGAACGTGTTGCATTAATACAATGAATACTACTCGGCAATAAAAAAGAACAAACTGCTGATACATGCAATGACATTGATGAACCCGAACATCATTATACTGAACAACAACAAAAAAGCCAGACATAAAAGAATACATTCTTTATGACTCTGTTTAGATAAAGCTGTGGAATAGACAAAACTCAACTATGGTGATAAAAATCAGAACAGTGGTTTCCTATGAGGATGGGGATAACTGGCTGGGAAGGGACACGAGATAACTTTCCGGTGTGAAGAGAATGTTCTGTGTCTTGATAGGGATGTGGGTTACATGGATTTCTGCATTTGTCAACACACATTGAACTAAAGGTTTAGGATCTATGCATTTCACTATATGTAAATTATACCTCCAGTTCAAATATGTAAAATGTATATATAATGAAAGTTAAAGAGAAAATGAAGTTACATGTAGTATATGCTTTATATATAGTTTTATGAAACAGATGGGGAAGTTCAAATCAAAGTAATTTTAATAATAATAACAGCAGAAACAAGAGAGGCGTTAACTTTACTTGCCAAACAGTACACTATTTTACATATCTAATTTATGTCTAACAACTTTTCTCTTGAAGTAGATATCACTATTATGTCCATTTTATGAACTAGACATTAACATGTGACTTTCCCTGGTCACAAAGCTAATTAAGTAATGAAGAACAATAAATGGTACAGTAAGTACTGAATATGTTAGCTGAATGAGTAATACATAAACAGATATTCCCCCAGGACTTTGCAGGGATGAATTTCAATTTATAAGGTCTTGATCAGTAGCTTAAAAATAAAAGAGAACAGAACAGAAAACAATGCAGAGCACTGAATGTTACAGGGTGAAAACTGTCAAGGTACTTTTCTTCCAGAATAAGAATATAGGTATGTACACGTGTGTGTTTGTGTGTTATTGTGTCCCCTGGTCATAATGCAAAGCCTAGTTTTTACTATGTGTTACTGTCAAAAAAGTTTGAAAAACACTAGAATAGAATGAAGAATGGAAGAAGTCTGACTCCTGAATCTATGATTTTAAACAATTTAAGCTATAATAAATATATAAATTCTAATTGAGTGGTATTATTGTTTTATTTTATTTTATTTTTTTTTGAGACAGAGTCTCACTCTCTTGCCTGGGGCCAGTGCCGTGGCATCAGCCTAGCTCACAGCAACCTTAAACTCCTGGGCTCAAGCAATCCTTCTGCCTCAGCCTCCCGAGTAGCTGGGACTATAGGCATGCGCCACCATGCCCGGCTAATTTTTTCTATATATATTTTTAGCTGTCCAATTAATTTCTTTCTATTTTTGGTAGAGACGGGGTCTTGCTCTTGCTCAGGCTGGTCTCGAACTCCTGAGCTCAGAACGATCCGCCGGCCTTGGCCTCCCAGAGTGCTAGGATTACAGGCGTGAGCCACTGCGCCTGGCCTTATTATTTTATTTTAAATTAACAAATGTCATAAAGTCTACAAACCAGGAGAGGTTTGACCTAACATCAAATATATAAAATGTAAAAAAACCTACCCCCCCAACCTATATATCTATATTATCAGGGTTAGACAACCAAAATATCATTGGAGAAGCCTGGGAAAAATTTCTGGACTTTTATGAATGATTCACAGGTGCACATGCTTTGAATGCTTTTATTGAACACTTAATGTTTGTTGGATATTATGTATGCTAAGTGACATGAGTGACAATATGGGAATACAGATTTGACTACATAAGACGTAGTCAGTCCTCTGTCCTCGAGGAACTTAAAATTTGTCAGACAAGTATAAGGCCTAACAGCAGCAATGAACAAGCAGCCTCTACATGTTTAAATGTTTTCTAAACAATATCATTCATGTTGAGAGGAACACCAAGTACAATTTATTTGATTAGAACTTTCTAAGACTCAGACTTTACACTCATAAGGAATAGGAAGGAAAAGGCCAACCCTGGAAATGGGTGGGTTCTGGCAGATAAATGAGACTATGAGCAATTTAATGAATTACAGGAAACACCATGAGGTTGGCAGGGTGGGGGTGGGGGGACCCACACAACCCAAAACTCTCTCTGAAGTATTACGCAAGATCCAGTCCACATACTATAACTGCGTGTGTGATACTTTGACTCTATGAACTTGAAAAGCTTCTTTATCAGCGATGCGCTTAGCTTCTTTTACTCACTATGTATTAACAGTACAGAAACTAACTTCAAGGTTAAAATATTTAAACAGAACTCACTAAATAAGATGTGAAAGGATATCTTCATCTTTCTCTAGCCAGGGAATTCTATGGAGACAGGATTTGAAGCTGTATAACTATGGAATGGGTCTTAATTCTAAACATTTGTTTGGAGCAGGTTTCTTAAACCACAAACAGACTGATACTACAAGGAAACATGGCAAGAAACAAGTTGCTTAAACGTAAGGTCCTGGGAAGAGGTCCTTAGCTTAGCTGAGAAATAGAAAGAGCTCACATTTAGAATCAAGTTAACAGGAATAAGAAGTTTGTAGGAGAAGTGGACATGGGGGCATGTACAAACAGGGCAGAATGATAAAGGGGACTGGTTAGTTTGAGAGCAACACCATGGTAAGAGCAGTACACCAGGGCAGGTGAACACAAGCAAGGACATAGTGTAATCATACATCCTAATGACAGAGTAGAACAGAGCATCTACAGTGACATAGTAAGAAGAGAACAGGCCCCATGTCACAAGTCAGAGGATGGAAAGGTGGCAATTATCTATCATTGTAGCCTTGTGTGGAGGGAGGTAGCCAGCTGACTATTCAGTTTCAGCTAGCAGTTATATAGGTAGATTGGGACTGAAATTAAGGAAGGAACATTCTCCTTTACAGATTAAAAGGGGAGAGAGTAAAGCAGCTAAGACTGAAAGGTAAAAGGTGGGCTGTAAGGTGGGCATTGTGGGGTATTTAATAATTTTAAATGTGAACTGGCAATGGGCATCACTACAGTAAAGCACTGAGTATGTGGGAAAATCAAGCATGCTAAAGATGATCACTGCAACGATTAATATTAGTTCCCAGTAATTCTGATGTAAGATTGCCTTTAACTTCCTAATAGAAGTATATTAAAGGAGATTGGAATATGCATGGATCAGAAGAAGAGGAGTTATCTTTGGTGACATGAGCTCTTCTTTTTTATTCGGAAGGGTGGCAACACCATATAGAAACTTTAAATGTCAGCAGACAAGAATAGGATAACCAAGATTCCTTTTACCATTTTAATCTCACAAGGAACAGGAAAGCTGGTTCTATTCTAGGCCTAAGACTTTGTTTCAGCACTTTCCTCCTTTAATGATTTCTATTAATGGGTCTGGTGTTGAGAAGGTAGTCGTTTGTCTACAGATAGAAGACATGGCCAGAAAAGAAAGGACAAGAGACAGAAAGAGAGATTTTATTAATAAAGAGAAAAGAACTCAGAGTTATCAGTTTAGAAAGTAAAGAAAGAAAGGGGATGATGAAAATTTTGTGAAAGCCAAAAACAAAAACAAAGCAAGACAAAAAAATGAAAAAAAACAAACCCCAATATAAAAACGAAAAATCACAGGAGAAAATCACAGAGGGATCAGTGAATATATTCTGAAAGATGAAGAGAGGACATGTGTAATTTAGACAGATTCCCATAGAGTCCTCAGCTGAAAAGTTTGGGAAATAATATTTTTTGTATGTATCTAGATAGATGAAGACAGACAAGCAATACTGTACCATACAAGAAAAAATACTGTACTATCTTCTCTGATACTCACAGAGCTCCCATTTCTAACCAGTCAGGGAATGCAGATGATCACATCCCAATCAGACTTGAAAAGGATATGGAGATTAAAGGTCAGCTGAAAATTAAAATATAATAGGAAAGGATTTTTACATAATTTTTTTCTTTAGATGTATGCAACATAGGAAACAAAGGTACATATCCCAATTGTTTGGTATCCTTTACTACAAATGTGGAAACAAACACAAAGCAATGATTTCCTGTCTAAAGAACAAATTGTTCTGTTTTACTACAAGGTGAGATTTAAATAATGTCACTGAATAGGAATTATCAACAGCAAAAGTTATGGAACTATATTATTATAATTAAGCCTCTTTTCTAAAAAATAAATGGCAATCTATTTTGAGTCTTGAATATATTCAAGTTAGACTTAAAGGGCCTAAACTCATTCTCTTATATGACAAATACTTAGGAAATACTTATTTGGTTCTAGATACTTGGGATGTAGTGCTGAGCAAGATTAAGTACATGCCCCTTATGGAGCTTACATTTAGTGAAAAAAAAATACTAGCCATAAAGAAAATAGATAAATTCTTATAATCTGTGATGCTTATCTGCACAAATAGATAAAATCATCATATCATCACTAATCTTGTACAGATAAGAGAAAAAGAAAAATCACATTAAGTATGATTGCACTCTACAAAAATGTACTGCGTACAGTTACATGAGGGGGTCTATGCATGAAGGAGAAGGAAAGGAAAACGGTGTTCCAAACAAAGGGACATTTCAAGCAAGGCTAGGAAAGAATGAAAATGTGTAATTTGGGTCTAGAGGTAGAATGGCAGGAATGAGACTAGGTTCGGGCCAGTCTGTAAATGCCTTGAATGTAATGCCTTTAAACTTAATTTTGTAGACAGCAAGGAGCCACAAGAAATTTTTAGAGAAATAATGACAAGGTCAAATTGATACTAAAGACAGTTAGGTTATAAATCTAAGACTAGAAAAAGAATATCAGGTAGGAGGCTAGACCCATAGACTAGCTGAGGAGCAATTATGATCTAAAGTTAAAATATCAGAGGGAGAGGGAGACCATACTCAAAGGGTATTTTGGAGGTAGAATCAACAGGTTTTAGCACCTGATTAGACATGGGGAGTAAACAAAAGAGAAGACACACAGATACTTTGAAGTATTTAGCTTATTAGGTGAGTGGATGACTGGTGATGCCATTAACCAAAACAGAGAAATAGGCAGCACAAATAGGCTTTTAGGAAAGGATGTTGAGATTATGACACAGGATATTTAGGTAGGTATGTTGAAAAGGCACTTGGATGTATTGGTCTAGGGATAGGAGGAAAATCAAATCTAGTTATTAACCACCTATTAAAATCAATGGAACTGATGAAATCACTCAGGAAGAAAGAGAGTGAATAAGTTAAGATGCAACAGGGCTAATAACAAAGTCCTGGGGAATATCTGTTTATGTATTATTCATTCAGCTAAAATATTCAGTGTGTACTATGTACTACTGTGCTATATGCTAGGTGTAGACACAAAGCTGCAAAACAGAATCAGTAAAATAAATGTATACCACAGAGGATGACCCAGTGGATAGAAGCAAAAGATTACGTGCACGCAAGGCAACATAATGGACCTCAAAGGCATGCACGGTAAGTACAAAAAGAACAAGCTATATAACACAATACCATTTATGCAAATCAATATACACAAATATACATTTTATAAGAACATTTATAAATAAAAAATGTAAAGGAATAGTTGTTTATGGAGACTGAGAAGTGAATGGGAGTAGAAACTGAGGATAGAAGAAATTTTTTAAAATATACAAAAACCACACAAATATGAGTAACATTTTGGTTTCTTTTCTTTAGGATCTTAAAAGTCTAAAGGGCAAGAAACAACACTATTTCGATATGGTTAACAAAAGTGCTATAATAGATTTTGGACGGTATACCATGGAAACCATGGGAAAGGACATTTTAGCCAGTCACAGAAGGCATCAAATTTAAGAAGTATGTGGAAGAAAAAAAAAGGACAAAGGAATCTGAGGAGGACCAAGAGTATTACAGAAACCAGGGAAAGAAGTTTAAAAGGGAGGATGGTCAACACTGTCAAATGCTGAACGAAGGAGTTAATCTAATTTAAAGTATTAGAGGTTACTTGTGACTTCAAAACATGAAATTTCAGTATAGTAGAAAGAAAAGGCAAATGAGAAGAGAAACTAGAGGCAGGAGTACAAATGACATTTAAATATTTGAATATAAAAAGAGGGAGAAAAACAGGGTAGTAGCTTAAAAAGAAGGCAAACTTGAGAGGAGGGTTTTTTTTTTTTTAAATATAGAATGAAGAGACAGTTTCAAATGAGCTTTGGGCCAAAGACAAGAGGTACCATTAGGGAAGAAATTGGAGCAATAAGACAAGGTTAGGGGTAGCTGATGGAGTAAGGCCATGAAGAAATAGCGAAAGGTGGGAGCAAAAGTACAGATAGGAATGTTAACCTTGGAATAAGGCAGTATAAGAAAAGAATGTCTTATTAAGTGGATGAAAACTCTCTAGAAGTTTCTAGTCAATAAGAAGAGACTTCTGAATTTAATAATAACACAATTACATTGTCACTTCTACAAAGGAACTCAGTCTTTTATTGAACAAACAGCATGTTAGGTATTGGACTGGCTTAAAAATTTTTTTGAAGTTAGTACATATCATAGAACTCACTGGGTAGTGCCAGAATTCTGAGGTAGAAAATTTTTTTTGTTAAACAATGGAACATTATGAACTACATATATGAAATTGAAGGTGGGAAAAATACTTTTAAGGGTTGTATGTCTCCTGCTATGATAACAAAATTTCTTGAAATTTTAATCACGTTAACTGCTCGTGCGTATGTTGTCAGCTTTATTTAGTTTGAGTCCATGACCTATAAAGAACCTGCTTTGGAAAAATAATCTTTAGGTGTCCTGTACAAAATCAGAATTTGAAAATATGGTGAGAAATTTATTCTTTGCTCTTTTGGAAAAAAAATCTGGGATAGGAAGGCAATAAGCTCATGTTTTCCCTAGGCATGCTATGCTGTTTCTATTTCCTTAACTATATTTTAAAATTAAAAAAGATTTATGTGAGAAGTACAGTATAAACTACCTAGAAGTAAAGACAGCAAAAAGTAAATGTTTTTCCCAGCTCCTTGACATCCTATTGCTCAGACTGTATTTCTTACAAATATAGTTTTTATTTTAATTTCATCACTACTAAATAAATATTTTCTCATCAAAATGTTAACTATATAGATAAAGCTGAAGTCCCTCCTGACCATAACCCAATCTCACTTTCCTCTTGAAAAGTTCTTAGTATGATGGGTATCCTCCCAGACCATTTCCAAGTATATGTACATTTGTGTGTGTGTGTGTGAGTAAAACCTAATTACACAGACATTATTATTGTGTAAAACTGTTCTGCAATTTGTTTCTACTTATTATCTTAGAGATCGTTCTAAGTACATAGCTTTTTTTCCCTCAAAAAAAAAAAAACAACCACAATTACATAATATTTCATAGTAAGGATGTACTATTTTATGTAGCCATCGATGGACCTTATTGATGGACATTTAGGTTGTTTCCAGTTTTCTAATACTGTATTAAACAATGCTGCAATGAGCAAATTTGTGCATATATGAGAGAATGTATTATGGGATAGATATTAATATTATTATGCTTATCTAAGGAAATAATTTCCAATATAGTAAAATTCCCAGGTCATTCTCTAAATGCCTCCTTCCCATAAAGATTTTCAGCAACCATATATGATGATTTTCTCCTATCTTCCAAATTATTCCTACAACTGGCTGAACTGAAATACTAAATGATGGGACTATGGGTTTTTTGTTTTAGAAGCAACCTCTTTATCTTCCTTTGCTTCTCTTCTTTTTATGGGGGCAACTAGAAATAACCTCTGATTCACACCAAATCACAAGGCTAACACATGCAAGGAAGACACAATAAGAGGAAGTCAAAATAACAGGAATAAGCTGTTTCCCTTTTTTATTTGTTTTAGTTACAGGCCAAATAAATGCAATGAAATTCCTCACTGCTGTAATCTTTTCTGAAACCCCTTCCCAACTGCTGGAGAACTGTGTGTTCTCTAAATAGGCACCATTTTATAAGCAGAATTCCCAATTTCTTTTCACAAAGGCATAAAAAAAATCCAGAGCTCACAGGAAGATGTGAGTTAAATGAAAAATTTGCTTATTCTTCTGGCACCTTCATTCTTGAATCCCTAAATGCCACAATTTGACAAAAAGTTGCATAGCAAATAATAGCTGATACCAGACAATTACTTTAAAGAGCTAGCTATTATATATGGGGTTCGATGTTTTTCTGAATGGAACAAAGATACTTCATTACTTAAGAGTGCAGTCCTCTTTTAAAAAATACCCAATTTATGAACAACCAATACATATGCATAGCCTTTCTAGCATCTTTTGGCTTTTTTCTTGTATACCCTACCCCTGAACCTGGTACTTCCCTCTTACTAACTTCCTGCCCTTTCCAGGACAGACCATTTTCGGAGTTCCTTATCATTCTCAAGGCAACCAAGCCAAGGGGAAGGAAGGAAGCAGCTTTGTGTGAGATGTATTTCTGGCTTCATCAGTTGCAACTTACTACTTTTTTTTTTGTACTATACACACTGTTCTGCAACTTATTTTTTTACTTACTATATCTTGGAGAATGTTTCATGTTATATGCATACATATTTCTCTCATTCTCTTTAATGGTTCCATACCATTCTACAGTATAATCATAACATAATTTACTTGACCAGAACCTCACTAATAGACACTAAGGTTGTTTCTAGCATTTTGCTTCCTATGAATAATGTTGCAATAGATATCCTTAAATATATACTTTATTGTATAGGCCTAAAAACATCTGTAGCATAAATTCCTAGAAGTAGAATTACTTCTAGACATACAAAAAAAATTTTTTTTAAGAGACAGGGTCTCACTGTATTGCCCAGGCTGGAGGGCAGTGGCTATTCACAGGTACTATCATAGCAGCACACTATACAGTCTCCCTCGAACTCCTGGCCTCAAGTGATACTCCCGCTTCAGCCTCCTGAGGTAGCTGGGACTATAGAGATATACCACCATGCCTGGCTCTGCATTTTTTAATTTGATAGATATTGCCAAAGTCTACTTAAAGAGCTGTCGATAACAATGCAGGAGAATGCCAGTTTCTCCTCAGCTTTACTAGTACACAGCTTGTAATGAAACATTATTTTTTTTCTTTTTTTTTTTGAGACAGAGTCTCACTGTGTTGCCCAGGGCGAGTGCCATGGCATCAGCTTAGCTCACAGCAACCTCAAACTCCTGGGCTCAAGAGATCCTACTGCCTCAGCCTCCCGAGTAGCTGGGACTACAGGCATGTGCCACCATGCCCGGCTAATTTTTTCTATGTATTTTTAGTTGTCCAATTAATTTCTTTTTATTTTTAGTAGAGACGGGGTCTCGCTCTTGCTCAGGCTGGTCTCGAACTCCTGAGCTCAAACAATCTGCCCACCTCGGCCTCCCAGAGAGCTAGGATTACAGGTGTGAGCCACCGCGCCCGGCCTTGTAATATTATTTTATCTCTTGTGGTCAGATCCTATAGTTCAATAAGCTGAACATAGTTAATCTGAAAAATAGTAATATTTGGAATTACCAGATATGAGCTCCAATATCTGCATGTAAAATAGGCAGTATAATATCTATAATACTTCACAAGGGTATAAAGAGAATTCAACAAGATATCACATATGGAAACACTCTGAAAACTGTAGAAGGCTATACACAATGCTAGCTCTTATTATAGGAATAAACTTTGGGGTCAGCTTATGACTCTAAACCTTAGTAAAATTCTTTTGGAATTTTATAAAGAACACACCTAAATAAATCTCGTTCCCAGTCTCAGGTTCTGATAAGTTGGAGGACTGACACTACCTGATTTTAAAGCTTACTATATGGCCATAGAAATCAAGACAGTGTGGTACTGGCATAAGGTAGACAAATAGATCAATAGGACAGAAGATAGAGTCCAGAAATAAACCCACAAGTCAATCGATAACTAACTATGACAAAGGTGCAAAGGCCATTCTACAGAGGAAGGATAGTTTTTTCAACAAATGGTGCTGGAATAATTGGATATTCATATGCAAAAAATGTGATACATATGTTACACCACTTAACATTAACTAAAATTATATCATAAACCTAAGTGTAAAACTTAAAACTATAAGACTTACAGAAAAATAAAAACAGGAGAAAACCTTTCTGACCTTGGTTTAGGCAAAGATTTCTTAGATATAACAGTAAAAAGCAAAATCCATTAAAAAAGATTTATAAACTGGACTTAATCAATATGAAAAACTTGCTCTATCTTTTCTTTTTCTGTCTAAAAAAGATTCGCCTTTTTTTTTTCTGATCTAAATTATGGCTGTCCCAGCTTGGTGGCTCAAGCTGGGAAGTAGACGAAGCAGGAGGATTGCTTGAGGCCAGAAGTTTGAGACCAGCCTAGGGAACATAGTGAGATCCTGTGTCTACAAAATAAATTTTTTAAAAATTAGCCAGGCATGGTGGTGTGTACCTGTAGTTCTAACTACAGTGAAAGCTGAGACAGGAAGCAATAGAATGAGACCCTGTCTCTTAAAAAAAAAGAGAAATTATGGCTGGATTTTAAAAATTTATTTATTTAAAATTTATTTTTTTAATTGACAATTGTTTATATTTATGGTATACAACATGATATTTAAACATATATACATTATGGAAGGGCTAAGTTGAGCTAACTAACATATGCATTACCTCACATACTTAACATTTTTTTGTGATAAGACACTTAAAGTTTACCCAATGATTTTCAAGAATACAATATATTGTTATTAACTATAATGGTTAAGTATCTTAACTGTAAAAATAGATACAGTCAAGAGAATGAAATAAGCCACAGATAGGGAGAAAATATTTGTAAGGCATATATTTGATAAAGGACTTATATCCAGATATATAAGAAACTCTCAAAACTAAAAAATGAGAATACAAACAACTCAATTTAAAAAGATGGGCAAAAGACTGGAACAGATACTTCATCAAAGAATACAGAGAGCAAATAAGCACATGAAAACATACTCAACATCATTAATCAAATACAAATTAAAACTAATGACATATTGCATACATATTAGAATGGCTAAAAGTAAAAAGACTGTCCATACTAAGTGTTGGTGAAGATGTGGAGCAACTGGAACTCTTACACATTTGTGGAATGTAAAACGGTACAACCACTTTGGAAAACACTTTGGCAGTTTCTTCAAAAGTTAAATATACATCTACATAATACAGCTATTCCATTCCTAGTGCTTTATCCAAAAGAAGTAAAATCATACATCTGTACAAAACCTTGTACATGAATATTCACAGCAGCTTTATTTGTAATAGTTTGAAACTAGAAAGAACACAAATGTCTACCGACAGATAATGGATAAAACAAACTGTGGGACACTATTCAGTAATAAAAAGGAATGAACTATCAACACACACAACAATATGGGTAAATCTCAAAATAATTATGCTGAGTGAAAGAAGCCAGGCCAAAAAAATAAATAAATAAAGAGTAAATTCTATATGATTTCACTTATATAAAGTTTCAGAAAACGTAAAGTAATTTTTAGGACAGAAACAAGATCAGTGATTTGGGAGCAGGGATAGGGAGGAGTGAGAAGGTTAGGCAGAAGAGGTTATAAAGGGGAATGAAAAAAATTTGGGGGCCCAATGAATGTTTGTTATCTTGATTGTGGTAATGGTTTCATGGGGGAATTCATATATCAAACTTAGTAATTTGTACATATCAAATATATGCAGTTTACTGTACATCGATTATACCTCAATAAAGCTGTTTAAAAAAACAAAATATAGGCCAGGCACGGTGGCTTACTCCTATAATCCTAGCACTTTGGGAGGCGGAGGCAGGAGGATCACTTGAGGTGAGGAGTTCGAGACCAGCCTCAGCAAGAGTGAGACCTTGTCTCCACTAAAAATAGAAAGAAATTAGCCGGACAACTAAAAATAGAGAAAATTAGCCGGGTGTGGTGGTACATGCCTGTAGTCCCAGATACTCGGGAGGCTGAGGCAGGAGGATCACTTGAGCCCAGAAGTTTGAGATTGCTGCGAGCTAGGCTGATGCCACGGCACTCCAGCCCAGGCAACAGAGCATGACTCTGTCTCAAAAAAAAACCTCTATGTCAAATTAAACAATAGAGGAATAAACAAAGAAATAAATGAAAAAAATCAATTCTGCTAACGAGGCTTTCACATTATGCCTGTATTTCCTGTTTTCATTATAAAGAGAGAGAGACTATAACATAACATCTGTTCCATGCCCTAGAGTGCACTGCTAACCTTTGCTGTCTCAAAATACCTGCTTTTGGTTGTGGGGGTGGGGAATGGATCAATTCAAAACTATCAATTCCCATACGAAAAACAGGCTAAAGTGCAAGCACCACTAATAACAAATATGCAACTGAAAAGAACTCATCATCCTTATGAAAGATTATCAATATTTTTTGTTTTATGGAATATAACTTTGTTCCTAAATGAATGGATGGACTTTGAAACCTATGTTCTAATAATAACTAACAGTAAATGAGCACTGAGCACCTCCCTCTTAACAGCTATACTTAATTGAATGTTCTGGTTGATAGTTTTTATAGATAGAGTGCCTAGTAATTATCTTTTTTGAAAAACTAGGATTATATGTATGGATTCTACATAGACAGAGTAAGAATTAAAAATATCAGCCACTCTAGCAATAAAAAACATATTAAAATGTGGCCAAAAGTGGCCACTGATTAATTCATTAATTAACATGTTTCAAAATAAAGGTTATGAATATAAACCAAAAAACCTTATAATTCAATAACCTAAATAAAGTTCTGTTTGTACCCTAATATTTCAGTTCTCATACAGGCAGAAACTGGATTTTTCTAAGTTATAGCCTATGTTCATGTGATCCTTATCAAAGATCTAAACTATCCACTCCATTCCTAAAAGTTCTTCCTAAAAAATCATCTATTAATTCGAAACCAGCCTGAGCAAGAGCGAGACCCTGTCTCTACTAAAAATAGAAAGAAATTAATTGGACAACTAAAAATATATAGAAAAAATTAGCCAGGCATGGTGGCACATGCCTGTAGTCCCAGCTACTCGGGAGGCTGAGGCAGGAGGATCGC
>CAUYSK010118733.1:0-10146 GCA_963575035.1 Avahi laniger | reverse complement strand
TCCCCCTTCCCCCTCCCCCCTGCCCAACATCCAATAGATGTTATTCGTATATGTGCACTTATGTGTTGTTCAGTTAATACCAATTCGATGGTGAGTACATGTGGTGCTTGTCTTTCCATTCTTGGGATACCTCACTTAGTAGAACGCGTTCCAGCATTCACGTAATAGAATGCGTTCCAGCTCTATCCAGGAGTATACAAGAGGTACTATATCACCATTGTTTCTTAAAGCTGGATAGTACTCCATGGTATGCATATACCACATTTTATTAATCCACTCATGTATTGATGGAAAGTGAGAGGAGTCCATGCATTGCTTGTAGCTGTCAGGGTCTATACACATATGAAAGCGTCATCACCACCCAAGGTGGATTTATGGGTTGCTCCACTGGCTTTACCTTAGTGGGGTGACATTTGGAAGCTCAGATGGACAGAGCGGTGTTCCTTAGGCATCGGGATGTTCCTTAAGGCTGCAGGCTGGCCATGTGGTTTCCCTTGACGACTTTGTCTGCAGGTCTTGATCCACATGAGAGAGCAGGAGTCGAAAGCCTCCCGATGTTTCTGCGCCAGCGTGATCAGCAAATTATATAGCAAGTTGATGCACTCCTTGGAACAGAAACCTGGATTCCAACGAAGGGAGTGGAAACACTAGAGCCCGAGCAGGGTTGGGTGAAGATGTGCTCCAAACCGGCCGTGCAGTAGTGGAGAGGTGGTAGAGTTGTAAATCCAAACCGATGGATTTTTTTTTCCGCACCATCACTGCCTCGCTGGCTTTCACTGACAGCAACTCCACTTACACTTTTTGGGCTTCAGTTTTCCCATCTGAAAAACAGGAAGGTCATAACCTTTCTAAAACTATTGCAATCTTTTGAAGTTGTGGCACAGCAGGAGCTCCACAAATTCCCAGTCACTGTGTTGTTCACGTGGGGCTGACCAGGTTTGAATGTGGATACAGCCACGATAAATCTTAATACGCAAAGTCGAAAGTCTAATTTCTCTATTTAAAAGGATTTTTCTAAACTTTGCCTTCTAGCTCTTTTTGGGAGGCTTCAAAACTTTGGCATTGATTTCCTAGAAATGATTTTTATAGAACTGTAATAATGTATGATAATGAGAGAGCACTAAGTGCTCACATTTTAGAAATTCTGTAATAAAACACTCGCTTCTCACGGGCCTCATTTTTCACTGCCCTCCTACCTGGAACCATTATTTCCAGAATAAGCATTTCATCCCACAGCTCAATGAGGAAGATGAATATGCTTTTATTCCCTTCATTTCTTCATCTCCCGAGTGGTAGTCAGGCAAATTAATAAGCTGGAATCGTAACCTTGACCACACTGTGTGCGCTGTGCTGGCCTCACCCCGACAGGAATTCTGAGGTTCATTGCCAGACCTGGGGTGGGGATGGGGCTCTTGCACCATGAATCCAGAATGAGGGATGGAGCAGGTAGTCCCTTCACAGAAAGAAGAGGTGACTTCTCTTGTAAACAGCTTCCACAACTTCTCAACTGTGTGGGTCGTGTCACTTGAAAGCTTATTAGCTGGAGATCAGTGAGGACATGAGAAAAAAAATGTCTACATGGGAAACAAATAATTAGTGGCGAACCAATTAGGTTGGGCTGATTCAGGAAAAAGAAAGGAGAAAAGAATCTCCTGACTTAATGCAATGTCCTGGAAAAAAGTCGGATAGCACAGGAGCTATTGTTTTTGTAACAAATACTAGAGAGGGAAAAATTAGACAGCTTTTAGGAAGGGAAAAAAAAGTCCTTAATGTGGCATCGTCCCACTGATGTTCACTTCACTTTACCACCTTGAAAATGACCTTCATCTCGTGGTGTGAGTGTTCAGTTTGGGAAGGTCGGGAGGATTTGGATGACAGACTTTTCTTTGGAGATAGGAGGTGAAGTACTACAACATTCTCTAATTTTTGCATCCAGCAAGACGACTGTAAGGCTCTGACAGTGTGTACTGCCCAGCACAGAGCCAGGCGAGAGGGCAGTGGGAGGCCAGAGCCTCTGTGGGGCCCTGGGGCTCAGCAGAGCAGAGCTGGGGCGGGGAGGAGGAGGGCCTGGCTGTGGTGATGGATGCTACAGAGTGAGTCCTGTGAGGTCTGTATCCTATCGGGCCTTTCATCACACCTGCCCATCATTTCAGGATCAAGGAGCACTTTTGATCAACCTGGCTTCAGTCAGGGCATTTGCCTGACGACCTTGGGCACATAGAATGACGTGGGAGTGGGGGTTGGAAAGCAGGAGGAAGGAGGGAGGGGGCGAAAGTCAAAAGAAGTGGAGAGTATTCTCTTCCCCTCAAAAACTACAGGAGAATGACAGTGTCCAGGAGAGTGACACATGCGACCTTCTAGATCCTTGAGTATGGCCTTTTGACTGAATCCAAATTTCACAGAACAAATCCTTTTTATAAAGGGATTTGCTCTATGAAGTTTGGATTTGGTCAAGGGTCTGTACTTGGGGATCCGGAGGGCCACATGTGGCCTTGAGGCCGTAGGTTCTCCACCCCTGGACTTGACTCTAAGGCACGCTGGCTGCTGGCTCCTGACAACAGATGGTTTGAGAATGGCATCCATCACTAGGCTCGCTGTCCTGGGGCCAGAGTCTGCTGTGTGGGAACTTTCCCCTCTCTGCAGAGGGCGGTGGAGCCTGCAGAGCATCTCACCTGGGTGCTGCCTGCAAAGCTGTCTGACAGCAGATGCTCCTCATGTCAGCTGATGGGTGTCTCATATTACAAATGAGTATAGGGAGGCTCAGAGAAAGGGTTGTGAATTGCCCAATACTGGAATTCTAGATCTCCTGACTTCAAATCCTGGCTGTTCCCGCTACACAGTACTTCCTTCCTGATCTAAGGGGCTAGGGTTTGCCATTTCTGTGGCTCTGGGACTCAGGGGTCTGCCAGCTCTATCGGGGAGATGTTACAGGGCAAGCTTTGTAGAGCTCTGTTGTGGTGACCACCACTGCTCTTGATTCTATCTGGGTTGAGAAGACTCTCCCCAAACAGCTTCTGCCACCAACTCACTGATAGCAGAAATTCCTTAAAATAAGGGAAAACTCGAAGATTTCTGTCTTAGTTATTTGGTGCTTCTATGAGAGAGTACCTGAGACTGGGTAATTTATAATCAGCAAAAATTTATTTCTCACAGTTCTGGAGGCTGAGAAGTCCAAGATCAAGTACTGGCATCTGGCAGGGGCCCTCCTGCTGCATCCTCCAGAGGAGAGGAACGCCGTGTCTTCTCATGGTGTAGAAGGTGGAAGGGTAGGAGCGAGCAAACTCTCTCCATCAAGCCCTTTTATAATCTATTCATGAGCCCTCGTGACCCAAATACCTTCCTAAAGGCCCCACCTCCCAACATTGTTGCATTTGGGATTTGCAATTTTAACCTATGAATTTTGGAGGGGACACAAACATTCAAACCATAGCAATTTGAAATGCAAATCCCCTTGGGAGAAGGGACATAGTCATTCGTTCTTACTGTAATGAAAATGATGGATAGAAGACTTTTTAATTTTTTTACCCCGGACACCTGAAAATGTATTCTCAGTGTGTAAACAGAAAGGACAAGGGGTTATTTCATTTGTTCATTCATTTACCAGATACTTAGTGAACACTCACCATGGGTCCAGCATTTTGCTGTGTGTTAAGGATACAAATTCTGATTATAACGAGATTGGTGCTATCAAGAAATGTGAGACTTGGTGCCAAGAGACAGAAAAGCTAGTCAGCAGCATGGTAAGTGCCGTCTAGCAGAGTGGTCAGCGCAGGGGTGGGAGGTGGGGATGGTGGGAACATAAGACGGGGCCTCTAAATGAGTTAGATCAGGTGTCCCCAAAAGGGAATGCTTGAGCTGAGTGTTATAGGGTGCTTGGAGTTACCCAGGTGAGGGGGCAACAGGGAGCACATCCCAGGCAGAGGGAACACATGGGCACACAAGAGCCTTACACTTTGGGGAAACTGGCCTGAGAGGCGGCTTGGAGTCAAGTTGAGAGGGGTCGTATTGCCAAGCTAAGGACTGGGATTCTAGGGGAGGCTTTGAAGGGTTTTCACACATGGCTGGCCTCTCACACTCCTTGGATGGCCTCTGGGGACCAGGGCTATGAGGTGAAGAGCTGGACCCCCCAGCCCAGGCCGGGGCCTGGTGAGGAGCTCCCGAAGCCCCCTCTGGCTGGGCTACTGGCACCTGGGACTTCGGGATGGAACCAGCTGGCTGTGGGGCTGTGGGCCCCTCGCTAGCCCAGCTTCCTGGGATGCTGGCAAGGCCGCCTTCCAACGCCAGGCCCGGAGAGCCCTCCTCCAGGAGATGTCTGTATTATGTGTCTGTCAGTCTCTCCATTAGATGGTCAACTCCTTGACGCCAAGGGCCTCGCCTGGTTGAGCTGTGCATTGACTGTGCCTGGTGTAGGAGCGAATGCGTACTGAGTGAAGACTGCGTAAACTCGTGCCCCGTTCCTCTGCTCTTCCTCATCCTAATGTCACAAGCAGCTGTGAGCTGTCTCACTGCCGGCACACACACTCCCCAGACCCTTCCAGAATATGTCCTCACGGGTCTCCCACATGCTAGTGGAGGATTCCTCAGAAGCTATCAGCGATGTAAGCTCTGGGATCCGGCCTGGGTTTGGCTTCTGTGTCCAGGGATTCTGAATTCTGTGTGACCTTGGGCGGGTAACTTAACCCCTGTAAGCCACACTTTGCTCACCTGGATTCTGGGACAATACTAGAACTTACTTCCAGAGTGTTGTGGACAATCACATGCAGAAGTGAGTGTTAAAATACTTAAAAACACATGACATCATCACTGATCACTCAAACGCATGTTGGCCATGCCCTACGGAAGAACCGGGGTCCAGGAGGCCCCTAACAGGAAGGTACTGGCCCTTCGGTGGCTGGGTGGAGCTGGGGCAGCTGAGGGGGACATTGGCCCTGATCACCTGCGATGCACTGTGTGAAGCACAGCGCCTGCGTACCACAAGTGCTCCGTAAGTTATGTGTGGTCATTATTATATATGTCATTATCCTGAGTCATCAACCTGCCTGCCATCTTCCCTCTGCCTCCATTGCCTCCTTCCTTTTCCATATATTTATTGAAGACTTTTCTGTGCTAGGCTCTGTGCTAGGAGATACACGGAAGAGTAAATTTGTCTTCAGAGAGCTCTCAACCTAATCAGGGAGAGGGGATGTGGAGGAAATCCGAGGGATTGGTAGGAGGAGCTGGGAGATGTGGAGGGGAAGATCTCAGCCGGCCCGGGGTGGGGTGGATTCGGGGGAGTCCTCCTGGAGAAGATGAGCATTAGCTGAGGCTTGGGGGCGAGTCGGGTTAATAGGTAGAGAAGGTAACTTCTAGATAATGATAATAAAAACCCCAATACCATGTGTAAGGGAGTAAAGGCCACATGCAGTGTTCAGACATGGCCACAGTGTGGCAGAAAAAGCCCAGATTTTGGTGGCATCTCTGTCCTTAAAAGAGGCTGTGTTCAGTGCATTGGACAGAACTGTTGTTGAGGGGTCCAGGGCATCGGTGAAGACTGTGCAGAGGGGACAGTGCCCACAAGGCTTGTGTAGCTGGGCAGCTCCATTCCGGGGTTCTGACTGCTTCCCTGATGGAGGGAAGACGATTTCTCCCCTGAGGTGAGCAATCATTGAAAGGAAAATACAGCCGTCTCCCTTACCTGTGGTTTTGCTTTCCCAGTTTTGCTACCCGTGGTCAACCATGGTCTGAAAATATTAAATGGAAAATTCCAGAAATAACAGTTTGTAAGTTTTAACTTACACACTGTTCTGAGTAGCGTGATGAAATCTTGTGCTATCCCACCCAGGACGTGAATCCTCTCTTTGTCCAGCGTATCCATCCTGGGGACACTTCCTGCCCTTTAGTCACTTAGTGGCCACTTGGTTTATCACATCGACTGTGGCAGCGTCGCAGTGCTTGTGTTCAGATCGCCCTTATTTTACTTAATGGCCCCAAAGTGCAAGAGTGGTGATGCTGGCAATTCGGATATGCCAAGAGAAGCTGTCAAGTGCTTCCTTTAAGCGAAAAGATGAAAGTTCTTGACTTAATAAGGAAAGAGAAAAAAAAAATCTTATGCTGCGGTTCCTAAGATCCACGGTGAGAATGAATTTTCTATCTGTGAAATTGTAAAGAAGGAAAAAGAAATTTGTGCTAGTGTTGCTGTCATACCTCAAACTACAAGTTACAGCCACAGTGCATGATAAGCGCTTAATTAAGACGGAAGAGGCATTCAATTCGTGAGTAGGAGACATGAACAGACATGCCATCCGGTTGATGGCAGTTGGGTTGAATACTATTCTCACTTTCAGAAATCCACTGGGGATGTTGGAGCATATATCAAACTCACAGAGGCACAGAATAGAATTGTGGTTCAATTCTACTCTGTTGGGGGGTGGGGAGTAAATGGGAAATTGTCGCTCAATGGGTATAAAGTTTCACTTACGTAAGATGAATAAGTTGTACAGATCTGCTATACAACAAAATCCCTGTATTAACAATACGGTGTTGTGCACTTTAAAATACGTTGAGAGGCTAACTCTCATGTTAAGATTTCTTCCCACAAAAACCAGCCAGCCAACCAAACAAATAACACAAAAGTACATAAGAAAAATCTGGAAGTGATGGGTAAGCTTAGTACCTTGGTTGTGCTGATGGTATGACAGGTATATATACATATGCCCCAAATCATCAAAATATACACTTTGAATATGTGAAAGTTTTTGTATATCAACTATAAATCTTGATAAAGTTTAAAAAATGGTGGAGAAAGCTAGAACAGGACAGGAAGTGGATTTGGAGATTTCTTGATTTGTCTTAAACAACCCTAACTATTTTTAAAAACCTTAGATCCTAGGTCACACCTCAATACTATTCAAGAACTGAGCATCTCTATTTCCCACTTATTCCAGCAAAACGTCATGTTTAACCATGGCAGCTCCAGAATTTCTACGTGTGACGGGCTCAGGGAAGTCTTTGGTAGCTTATTAGATATACAAGTTCTTGAGCCCCATCCTAGATTTCCTGAATCAGAAACTCTTGGGGTCCCAGAAATCTGTGTTTGGGAACCAATGCACTGGTTGAAAGGACTGTGTGGTGGGGGAGGTGGAGGCAGAGACAGGGTGTAGAGCGATATGTTATTTTTATGTAGTGTATCTGTTACTGCATAATAGTTTTCTGTAGCTGCTTGAAATCATGTATGCATAAGATGGAGCAAAGACCAATTATTCTTATCAAAGAATAATATGTTACTATTATTATTTTATTTTTATTGAAGGGATTGGGGGGGCTGGTGGAGATTGTAGGGAGATGGTCTAAAGGGCTCCACATTGTTTCTTGAATCTAAACCTCTCTGTCTAAAATCACCTCCCACCTTGTCCTGACCTCTTCTCCACATCAAGGTCATTGTAAGAGCTGCTTGACTGGTCCGCTGGCTTCTTACCTATGCCTATAATTACCCCCTACATGATGACCTGTAGCTTTTGTCCTTAACCTTTGTTTTTTATCATGACACTTTCGTGCTTCAGAACCAGTTACTTCTCAACTGTGTTCACCCACAATTTCTCTGCTGGCCCACAAGGGGGCTCCACCACTTTATCTTACCCCCTTTCTCCACCACCTTCATCAAATGCAATCATAATCAGTCAAGCAGATCAGTTTGGTTCAGTCAACAGATATATCAAGCCATTATCTTAGATCTGAAAGATTTCAAGTTAGAGTAGAGCTTAAAAATCATCTCGTCCAGTGCTTATCACTCCATCTAAAACTCGAATCCCCTGTATGACATCCCTGTCATGGAGTCACCAACTCTCTGTAGGAACCCAGCCAATAGTGGAATACTCACCTTGTCCTGGAAGGGGTTGACGGTCACAGTCAGAGTGATGGACTCAGGTGTGTATGTGGCGTAGGGGAACTGAGACTCACTCTGCCTTTCTCTCTTTGAAATATGTCCATTGTATCCCTTGATTTCCAATATGTTAGCCACTGGTCCTCCAGTGGACTGACTGTTGATACTACATGTAGCTTCTAGCAGTTTGTGGATGATATGTAACCCAGCCGTCAGCTGGAAGCTCCTAGTCTATTGAGATCTAGGTAAATAGCCTCAAATTGCTGTTGTGCGCCCTTTGGGAGTTCAGCACACTCCCTGATGCTTCTGTGAATGCCTATTACGGTGGTGTTTTTCTGGCCCTGATTTCCTACATCAGTTGATCATTTTCCTCTATATACTTAGCCGTCTTCATATCTCTTGGACATAGTCTCAGGTGTGCTACAAAACCCCTTCTTTTCTTCCTCCAGAGTAACCAAAGGCTGTTGATCAAAGCAGAATTTGACCGAAGATTGGGCAGGGGTCAATGAGAGAGATCAACAGTGGGCACTGCAAGCGCATGCAGGCCATGTAAATTCAGAGTCTCATTCTCAACAGGCTTTTCAGCCATCCTACTACCGTTTTCTCCTGCAGCCCCTACCCTACCACCTCTTGATCCTTCTCTCCTCTCCTTCCTCCATTCTTTGCCCTTTATTTCCACCTCCCTCTTAGGAATCAAGAGACACTCCTCAGGTTTCTCATGTAAAACAGCTTAACCATCTCTTTATTTCTTTGGGGTCTTACCTTCAGCATTTCACTTTTGACTTCTTTCAATTTCTTTTTGCCTAAACACAGGTCAGTTTCTTCTCCCTTACTGGGAATTGCAGTACTACCTGCTGAGATAATAACCAATATTTACTCCTTGCTACGTGTGTACAAATTTACATAATTTAAAAATCTGATTAGAAATTTGTGTAATGTGACTGCAGGGAGAGCAAGGAAGACATGGCTTGACTATTGTACTCCAGGTCCCTCCTCCTTTACCCTCTCAATGTATGCTCTTTGGAATAAAGTTAAGATGAAGTTTCTGGTTCCAGGAAGAGATAGACTAGAATTTCCTGAGTTTACCAGCACATAGAAATGCTGAGTAAAATATTTTAAAAATACTTTTAAATGCATACTTAAACTTGCAATAAAGAAAGGGAACTCCACAGGTGCTAGAAATGAAGGGGGAATTTAATATCAGTACAGTGAGCTGTAAACATGTGTTCTGATTCCACAGCTATGCTGCATGGGGCTGGTGCTGCTAAGTCCATGGAATCTGGCAACACATGTTTTAACATCTACATGGGGAAAGGCGATAAGGTCTTGGGTTGTGTAGGGAGGGGAATTGGATCTGAGACTTCTGCCCAAACTCGGACTCTTGAAACAAAGGGCAGATTGTGTTTTCCAAAAATATTTGCAACTATATCTTCCATCCCACATGCTCCTCTTGTAATGTGATGCTGACAAACTTCCCACTGATTTGTGAAGCCTGTGTTTTTTCTCCTTGAGTCTGGGTGGCCTGTAAATGTGGCAGAAATGATATGATGTAACTGGCAGAGTTAGATCATCAAAGGTGAGGCAGCTTCCAACTGCCGCCTGTTGGGATGCTTGTTCTTGGAGCACTGTCATCATGCTGTGAGGAAACAGAGACTGTATGAGCCTTTCCACCTCTGAGCCCTTTCCAAAGTACAGGTTTGTGAGCAAAATAAATGGTAGCTGTTGTTTGAAGCCACTATTTGGCTTGATATGTTATGCAGCAATAGATAACAGAAACAAAGAGCTATATCTTCAATAAAAGAGGGGTCAGGAAAACAAAATACACCCATTGCCATAGGGAGGTAATAAGGGAACTTGTTTGCCGCTTCTGGCTCTTGAGGCAGAGTCTTCCCTGGGTGATTGAAAATACCTGAATGGTCTAGGAACCCTTTCAGACTAAGAAATTAATGGAAATTGATTCTGGGCTAATAATGGCAGAATCGAATGCAGAGATCTTTTGAAATACAACCTAAGTCATAAGATATTTTCACGGAGAAAACAAGACCAACTAAACATGAGTTTATAGTCCATATTCAAAACAAAACAAAACAAAACTCATATGGGGCAGCAATCCACCATGATGAGCAAGAGTCAGTGAACACAGACAATTAGAACCCTAAGAACTTGAGATACAGGTTGAGTATCCCTTATCTGAAATTCTTGGGACCAGAAGTATTTTGGGTTTTGAAATTTTTTCAGATTTTGGAATATTATCATACACATGAGATATCTTGGGGATGGGACTCAAG
>CAUYSK010118732.1:0-15566 GCA_963575035.1 Avahi laniger | reverse complement strand
TAGGAATAATTTAAAAAAGTAAAATATAAATATCCTGAAATTCAATCATACATAAATAATCCCATTGACAGCATGCCAACTCTCTTTCGAGATCTCACTTTCCATATGTAGACACACACACAGGGAGTAGCGTGGCAGGGTAGGGTGGAGAGAGAGAGAGAAATAGAGAATATTGTGTCTGTAAAATTTTATGTTAATTTAATTCTATAATACATCCTTATTTGTGCTATTATCCACAGATTCTGAATGTTTAGCACTTTTTATATTAGGCCTACATGATTACATGATTACATCCTCATGGATCATTTTAGTTTCTAAATTCCAAAATGCCTATTCGTATCATTTGTCCATTCTTCTTGCAGGGTGTTTTGGGTTTTGTGTTTATATTCATCAGCTCTTCATAAAGTAGAACATTAATATTTTTGTTTGCCATGTTTATTTTCCTAAGCTGTCTATTTTGTTTTTCTTTTAAACTGAGGAAGTTTTGTCATAAACTTTTTAAAAGCTGTAATAAAATATACTTTTTGTTTACAGCTTCTAAGTGCTTCTTTTGTTTTGAAAGGTTTCCCCATACCAAAATTACTTTTTTCTAAATATTACATTCTAAGAAAAGTTGTATAAAATTTAATCTATATGGAAATTACTTTTGTGTATACTGTGAGAGCAGAGACCAATTTTATTGTTTTTGTTGTTTATGAAATAAACCATAATTTTTCAATAAATTGAAATATTACTTTTTTCACATGGCAAATTTAAATATACACAGTCATCTATTTTGACATATTGTTTTGCACTGAACTATTTGTTGAATTATTTTTTAAAACCATTCTCTTTGAATATAATTTAGAATATATTGTGTCATCTAATGCAAGTTTATCCTTTTAGTATTTTCATATTTTTTATTATTCTCAAATATGGATTATTTTTCCTATAAACTTAAACTGCATTTTATTTATTTATTTAAAAAACAAAATATATTACATATTTTCTTAGCTTCTTATAGCAATCATGTAAATTTTATAAGTGAGAAAATATTGATATTATGTCATGTTCTATTTCTCCTCATACTAGATTCAAATTTACCATTTGTGTAGATGTGCTTTATGTCCTTTTATAAGAGTTAAAGTGTTCTTCAAATATGTTTAGAAATTGTTAAAATTTAATTCTAAGTGGTTCTTTTTTTGTCAATTTAAATACATTGTCTTTCATTTATATGCATGGCTTCCTAGTGGAGATATGCTGAAATAAAAGTATCATTACTTTTCATTTTGGGGGAATTTTAAATTGTAATATAATTTTATATTTACAGAAAAATTGAAGAATGATATATAGTACACTATGATTTCCTGGAGATGATTTTCTTTGTATTTTCCTGAAATTTTTGTATTCCTAAGTTTAATTTTTTCATCAAGCTAGAGAATTTTTTTTCCATTGTTAAATTAAAAAAAATAATTTCATTCTCTCATCTCAGCTTCTGTCTTAAATAATACATTTGTTAGACCATTTGATTTTATTTTACAGGTCATTGGGACTCTCTTTTCTTTTTTCAGTCTTTTTTTTCTCTGTTTTTGAATTATATAATTAATGTCCATGTATTTTGTATTTTTCAAGTTCACCAGCCTTTTTTTTAAATTCCAATCTGTTGGTAAGCCCTACTGTTGAATTTTAAATTTTACATATTTTGTTTTTAGGTCTACAATTTACATTCATTCATTTTTATAATTTTCATTTTTTTCTGCTGATGGTAGTCATCTTTTCATTCATTATGACTATATTTTCCTTTAATTCCTTTAAGATGTTAAGAGCTCTTTAAAGTCATTTTCTGTAAATTTTACATGTGAGTCATCTCAAGCTAGATTTCTAGTAACTGCTAATGATTGAGATATATATATGTATCATTGATATACATATATGATTGATATATATATATCAATCATTAGCAATACATATAGTGTATATATGTAGTGTAGTATATATAGTGTAGTGTATATATATATATATATATAGTGTGTGTCTGTGTGTGTCTTTATATTATACATATATATATACACATAGTTTCTTTGCAAATCCAGTATTTTTAATCATATACTAGACAGTGTGGATGTTATGTTATTCTATTTCTGTTATTTTTTCCTGAAAAATACTGATTTTTGTTCTAACTGGAAGTTAACTTTGCTTGATGAAAAAAATTTAAAAATTTAAACCCTGGCATTCCTAAAGTGAGCAGCAAGTAAAACTTTTCATTGTTTCAGCATTTCAATTATTGCTTTTTGTGGTGGGAAACCTGGCATTTTTCTCACATATGCACCATTAAGGTGTCAAGCAATAAATTGAGCAGAGTTAATATTAAAATTAGAGTTCCCTTTTTTTAGCTTCATTTTCCATGATTGTATTCTGTATGTCCAAGCTGCTTTTGAATGCCTACATTCTGACCTATAACTCCTCCACAGGTAACATCGTGATTTTCTACTTGGGTCTACTGTGCCACTCTTTATCAAATGAAGAATGTTAAAATGTCTCCAGGTGAAAAGCTAAACACATAGAAATTTTACCTTGTGAAGTTCAATTCCTTCAGAAGATATAGGAATCTAAACAAGATAATTTAACATAGATATTAACATTACCAATATGTATAAAAATTTACTTACCAATAATAGAGAATATACCTGTTTCTCAAGCAAGCAAGAATCATTTCAATGAGTGATAAAATATTTGGTCACAAAGAAAGCACCAGCAAGTCAGAGATATTGCAAATTGAAATGGTAGAAACATTAAAAACAGCATTCTTACCACAATGCCGTAAAATAAAAATTAGTAACAAAATCTAAAACCAAAAGGCCTTTCTACTTAGAAATTAAAAAGAAATAAAATGTTGATAAAAGCCATTCTGACTGGAGTTAGGTGATATCTCATTGTGGTTTTGATTTGCATTTCCCTGATAATTAGAGAAGTTGAGCATTTTTTCATGTTATTGACCATTAGTTTGTCTTCTTTTGAAAAATTTCTGTACATGTCTTTTGCTCACTTTTTAGTGGGGTTGTTTGAATTTTTTCTTGCTGATTTCCTTGAATTCTTTGTAGATTCTGGTTATCAGCCCTTTATTGGATGATAAAGCATGATTATATAGCATGCAAATATTTTCTCCCGTTCTGCAGATTGTTTATTCATTCCATTGTTTCCTTGGTTGAGTGGAAGCTTTTTTAATTTAATCAGATTCTATTTATTAATTTTTATTGTTGCTGTGTTTGCTTTTGGGGTCTTCTTCATAAATTCTTTGCCTAGGCTGATATCTATAAGAGTTTTTTTCAACATTTTCTTCTAGAATTCTTATAGTTTTATCTGTTAGGTTTAAGTCGATTATCTATAGTGAATTAATTTTTGTGAGTGGTGAGGGGTGTGGGTCCTGTTTCAGTCTTCTACAAATTCCAAAATAACAGATGCTGGCATAGATGAAGAGAGAAAGAAACACTTATATACCAATTTTGGGACTGCAAACTACAACAACCTCTGTGGAAAGTGATATGGAGATACCTCAAAGAACTAAAAGTAGACCTACCATTTCATCCAGCAATTTCACTACTGAGTAATTACAAAAAGGAAAAAAAGATATTTTATCAAAAAGATACTTGCACGTGAATGTTTACGGCAGCACAATTCACAATCGCAAAGATGTGAAATCAACTCAAGTGCCCCTCAGTACATGAGTGGATTAATAAAATGTAATATATGTATACCATGGAGTACTACTCAACCATTTAAAAAAATGGTGAATTAATACCTTTTGTAACAACCTGGATGGAACTGGAGACTATTCTTCTAAGTGAAATATCACAATAATGGACAAATAAATATCACATGTACTCACCGTCAAATTGGGACTAATCGATCAACACTTATGTGCACTAATGGAAGTAAAACTCAATGGAAATCAAGCAGGTGGTGGGGGGAGGAGGGAATGGGTAGATTCACACCAGATGGGTACAATGCACACTATCTGGGTGATTGGCATACTTATAACTTTGATTCAAACTATACAAAAGCAATTTATGTAACGAAAATGGTTTGTACCTCTGTAATATTTTGAAAAAAAAAGAAATAAAATGTGTTTTTTTGTTTTTTGTTTTTTTGGTAGAGAACCTTGTAGTATTAGAACTCTTGGATGGAGAGGAAAATATAGGTCAATATTACAGAATTTGTAAATTATGATTTTCTATAATCACTTGGTATCCTTTATTATTATTTTCTATTTCATCATTAGGGTTTTTTTTTTCTCAGTTAAACTGAAAATCTTTGAAGACAGAGAAATAATATGCATTTATTTTGAAATTCCCTACTTTGTGGCTTACATTCATTCTATCTCAGGATAGTATTTAAAAAGTATTAGAATACAACTATTAAATTTAAATGTATATACAGAAGTAGGATTCCTGGGTCACCTGGTAGTTTATATATATATATATATATATATATATATATAAACTCATATATGTGTGTGCATATATATATGAACTCATATATATATTATTATCACACTGTATACCTTAAATATATACAATTTTGTATACAATTTTTGTCAATTATACTTCAATAAAGCTGAAAAATATACCTTCAGTAAGCAATTGACAACTACTGGCCAGTCTTTTCTTAATGATTAGCTGTTAGGAAGGACCATTACTTTTTCTCAAAGTATAATTATATTTATCTTAAGGATATTATTTTTTCACTTCCTCATTCCCCCGTGTAAATCTACATCATCACTCAATCTCACGAGTTCTTTTTATCTTGTCCTGTTTCATTTCATATTTTACTAATTGAGTATCATTATAATCTGTAGAATTATCTGCATAACCTCTATATTAGATCCAATTCTAGTCAGAGTTTTCTTCTCTGTCCTTCGTTTTCCTGTCTGAATAGTTACTAATCTGCGTATTGTGCTTTATAATTTACAAATCACTAAAATCCTCAAATAGAATGTTTTATCCTTATAATACAAAAAAAAAGGAAATTGATATGCAATGTTTTATGTGAATTGACTATTTTACAATGATGGTATGTGGATGATCTGGAACCTTAACTAAGATTTGGATGGCAGATTTAATTTTTTTTTTAATAAAATACAACATTACTTGGTGAAGTAATCTACTTAGTTTGAATACATTTGTTTATTAATGTCATTTTGACAAATAAAAAAATTGCCCAAAACCAATAATGCTGATTTATTTATCTAGATAATCATTCACAATGACAAGATTTCACCAAGAAGCTGGTCAGAATTGGAAGAGTAATTGTGATCTTAAACTTTGTAACAGATTCACAGAGAACATAGCCCTCATATCTTAGTTTCCAAAGCAGCCATTTCTAACAGAGAGCATCTACCATAGACCTGTCAAAGGTTTGAAATCAAATCAGAACTCACCTCTTTTCCCTCACATGTCTTCACAGCTCCTTCTACCTGATATATTTCTTTTACACTAAGGTAATTAATTTCAATATTATTAGTAATTATAATTATTTCTCTTACAGGGATAGGATTGCTTCCATATGATGTATTTAGAATATGATTTCTTAAAGAATACTTTCAATTACTTAGGTATTTCCAATGATGTTACCTTTATATACAAGATACAAAAATAATTATGCCAAAATTCCTATGTATGCTACCAAAAACAGAATGAATAAATTTGCTTTTGGTGAAATTGATTATCTCTAATGTTGTATATGTTTCGATCACTCAAACATTACATTACTTTGGTGATCAGAATAAGAATAATATTTATGGACAGTTGTTATTCCAAACAAATGAAGAAGATAAGCCAGATGGAAAGGCAGAGGGCTAAGAAAATCCTCCAGGACTTCTCAGCTGACTTCTTTTCTTTAAAGGATGGTTGGTAATACTTCACAATTCAAAACTATTCAACTTAAACAACAAAATGCACTTGTTTGCATATTTATACTACTTTTTTGCTTCTATTAGGTATTTTCTCTCTTTAGTGATCTAGCTGGTACATGGATTGCAATCAGTTCCGGTAGATGTAACTGGAAGTGATATGGAATGATGGTCATTTGCAATTGCAGGTCTGCTGAACACTATTAATATTCACTTCACAAAAATCATTTTCAGTTGCAGGAAGTGTTCACTCCTACGATGTCCTGTTGCTCTCCAGAATGTGCTTGTTTATCTATTTCCATCATATGAGATTAAAGAGGCAGAGAGTGATGAGAAAAACTGAGCTTCAGCCACCCAGTGATTGGGAGACTTGGACATTCAATTTATTTTTATTACATTTATACACTAACTGTCCTTTGAAGGATTCATCACAGAAGAGTGACTCTCACCCCCATGTGATATATAGGGAGCTTGCATGATGAGATAGCTAATGATGTCCAGCGGACACATGATAAGGAGAATAGGAGAACAAAGAACACTAGGCATAAATAAGCATGGTGTAACCAATGTCAAAGAAAAGGCATACTTTGGAATTAAGGAAAAGAGCCTAAGAGATAGGACAGGTGAAAGATGTAAATTACCTTGTGAAACAAGTGGTGGTTAACCTGGCATAAAATAGGTGAAAAGCAATAAGTAAGTAAATAAGAAAAAGAAGAAGAATGAAAATTCAAGGAATAAAGAGAGAAGAACAACAGATGGGAATGCAAAAGAAGACAACCAAGACCATTAGGAGTGGAACAAACAAATCGCAAAAGCAGATTTAAGTAACTGTGCACAGCGGGAAACAAAGCATAGTACAATATGAGGAGAACTTTAGTTACACATAGTGGAATTGTGGTATTTTGTACTTGACTCTTCTGAGCTGATTTTACAAAAAAAAAATGGAATATTGTGTTAGATTTAGTTTAGTGAGTAAATTCCTCGAAAGACACGAGGGGAAATGTGTCAACAGAAATTCAAATATAATTAACCTGCTTAAATGACTTGAATGTGTTAACATGAACACAAGAGTCTCTGTGACTGAGAGCAAGTGCCTACATCTAAGATGATTTCCCCTTCCTTTGTCTTCCACAGGAGAACCAAGTCTGTCTGAGAGTAATCAAATGGAATAGCAGCAACCGGGGAGTTTTGTCGACCATGGCATATAGATGAAGTTGATGTAAAACTTTTTAAAATGACTTAATTACTACTAATTTGGTGATTTTAGAAATGAGCTTTTAATAAGAATTCCATAGAAAAGCAACAAAAGTGTTTGAAAACAGGCAAATATAATAGGATCACTTTCATAATGTGGTACTTGAAAACAAATCAAAATAATAGTATATAATGGCAGCTAGAAAGTAATAAAAAGATATAAAGAAGACACATTAGGTCACACAGGTAAGAATTCAGCAAATCAGTTGGCAAATTTTAAAGTTGCTTAGAATCAACCACAAAAATAGCAGAACTTATGATCATTTAATATTTGTTATAAACACAATGATTTAAAATGACAAATACATTTCTGGATCTTCCTTATCAATTAACCACATTGAAACAGAGAAGAGTCACACAATAGACAAAGAAATAAGCTGTCCAAATTCCTGTTTCTACTTAGTAGTTTTGGGCTAGTAATTGCTGAAGGAAGAGGAATCCTAAAAATTGGTTTTATTCATATAAAGATGCTTGTATTAGTTTTCTTTGGCTCTATAACAAATTAGTGGTTTAAAACAATACAGTTATGCAGATCAGAAATCCAAGCATGGCTCAACTGGGTTTTCTGCCCAGGTTTCCAAAGGCTGAAATCAAGGTGTCAGCTGGGCTGCATTTTCATATGGAGGCTTGATTAAGGAAGAATCTATTTCTCAGTGTACTCAGGTTGTTGGCAGGATTCAGATCCCTGAAGGTATGTTCAGATTTGTGATCCATTTTGAGTTAATTTTTATGTAGAGTGTAAGGTCTGTGTCTAGATTCATTTTTTTCTTTTTTTGACATGTGATGTCCTCTTGACCTAGCACCATTTGTTGAAAAGACGATCTTTTTTCCTAGTTTTTGTTATTTTAAATTTTAAAATTTCTGTGTTTGGTTCCTTCTTACAACTTCTATTTTTTGCTGAAATTTTATATTTTTACCTTTTTAAAGGGAGTTCATAATTAACTGTTGAAGTTTTATGATATTTCTTTTAAAATCTTTGTCAAAGAGTTTTAGCATGTGTTTCATATCAGTATTGACATCTGTTGAATATCTTTCTAATTCTGCATGTAATTTTACTTGTTCTTGGTATAATGAGTCCTTTTTTATTGTATTCTCTGTGATTTTGAATATTGTGTTGGGATATTCCTTATGTTACTCAATTTTATTTTAGGGACTAGTCTGTTTAGATTTAGCTTGTTTTCTTTCTTCTTTATTTTTTGGAGAAAAGAATTTTGCTCTGTCACCAGAGCTGGAACACTGTAGTGGTGAGATCATAGCTCACTGTAGCCTTGAACTCCTGGGCTCAAGGGAGTCCTGTCTCAGCCTCTCAAAGTGCTGGGATTACATAGGTACGAGCTGTATTAGGCTGATTAGATTTAGCTTGGAGGTTGCAACCTGCATCTGTGGACTGTAGTTACAATGAAAATTTAGTTTTCCAAGCCTCTGTAATTCTATTCTGCTCTGTTTCATTCTTCTGGCTCTGTTTGAACTCTTGCTGGATCCATGCTGGTGTCATCTGTAGAGACAAAAGACACTTATTGAGGCCACCAACATTATTATGCGGTGTGAGCAATCCGGACCCGTGGATGAAAAGCACTTACCCTGGCCTGTTTTATGACCACCAGAGATAGGTGGGGTTCCCACTCTATCTTTGCTGGTCCCAGGGCAGAGAAGTGCCCACTTATGCCACCTTTTGTCACTAGGTGGAGGGCTGGGATATGGTGGCCCTGAGTTGCATTCTACTATTTACTAAAGAGCTGAAGGACTCCTGTTTTTAATCACTGCTGCTGCTAAGTGGTAGATGACAAGTTTGCCAGGTCTGGCTGGCTCTATGCTCTTGGGTGGAAGATTGGGAAACTTGGGTCCTACATCTGCTCCTGCTGGGTAGAGGACAGGTACACACAGACCTGCTGGTGCCACCACTGTAGGCAGAGGGGCTCCTTTTTGCTGACAAAGGCTGTCGGACTACAGTTAGTCAGTCTGTCTGGGTCCCAGTTGCTAATGCAGTGGGAAAATTGAGACAGCTACTGCCAGTAGATGTGGGGAAGAAGATGAACTGGCCTTCCCAGATTACATTTAGCCGACTGCTGTGAATGATTGGCCTGTTGCTGCCAATAAATGTGGGACAGAGTTGGGTTGACACCTATCCCCCTGTTGGCACTGCTTGTCAGATTTCCACTGAGTACACATCTTCCAATTAAAAGCCAACTAAGCTTTCCCTTTTATGGTCCATTTGATCAGAGAACATGGACTTTACTTTCCTCCCTCCCTCCCTGCCTTCCTTTCTTCCTTCTTACAACTTTTATTTTTTGCTAAAATTTTATATTTTTACCTTTTTTAAGGGAATTCATAATTAACTGTTGAAGTTTTATGACACTTTTTTAAAACCTTTGTCAAAGAGTTTTAGTCTTTTTGTTGATTTTTTTTTTCTTTTACATTATCTTTTGTTTGGCTTGGTTCTTCTAGGAGATTCACTAAGAATTACTTGGGAATAATAGTTCTGTGTTCTTAGCACAGTCAAACAGTTTTTCTGTTGCCTTTATATACAGTCATGTGTTGCTTAACAATGGGGATAAATTCTGAGAAATGCATCATTAGGCAATTTTGTCTCTGTGAACACAAGAGTGTACTTACTCAATCCTAAACAGTGTAGCCTACTGCGCACTTACGCTATGTGGTACAGCCTGTGGCTCCCAGGGTACAAACCTGTACATCACAGTACCATACTGAATACTATAGGCAATTGTAACACAGTGGTAAGCATTTATGTATCTAAGCATATCTAAACATAGAAAAAGTACAATAAAAATATGATATAAAAGATAAAATATGGTACATCTATTTAAAGCACTTACCAAAAATGGAGCTTGCAGGACTGAAGTTGCTTTGGGTGAATCACCCAGTGTGTGGTGAGCGAATGTAAAGGTCTAGGAAACTACTTTATGCTAAACACTACATACTTATACTACCCTAAATTTATATAAAAAAATTATCTCTTTAATAATAAAGTCATCTTAGCCTACTGTAACTTTTTTACTTTATAAACTTTTGAATTTTTTTAAACTTTTGTACTCTTTTGTGGTAACACAGCTAAAAACACCAACCCTTTGTACAGATTGTTTTCAATTTTTCAATTTTTTTTAACTTATGAAATGTTTTATTAAAAGTTAAGACACAAACACACACATTAGCCTAGGCCTACACAAAGTCAGATCATCAATATCACTATCTTCCATCTTCACATCTTGTCCCACTGGCTGGTCTTCAGGGGCAATAACACACATGGAGCTGTCATAACCTATGATAACAATGCCTTCTTCTAGAATATCTTCTGAAGTACTGTCTAGAGCTGTTTTACAGTTAACTTTTTTTTTTACAAGTAGAAGAAATGCTAAAATAAAGATTAAAAAGAATAGTATAGGAAACATATAAACTAGTAGCATTTATTGTCACTATCAAATATTATATACTATAAATAATTATATATGCTGTACTTTTATACGACTGGCAGCCCAGTGGGATTGTTCACACCAGCGTAACCACAAACACGTAATACACTGTGTTACAGTGTTAAGACAGCTAGGACGTCAGTAGGTGACAGGAATTTTGCAGCTCCACTAGAATCTTACGGGACCACCACTGTATATGCTGTCCATCAGCGACTGAAATGTCATTATGCAGTACATGACTGTAGTTTGATAATGTCACATTTTTGGGTCGCATTTTTCCCTCCCTGAGGATTTAAAGGAAGTTGTTCCACTCTCTTTAGCTTTGACCGTTGTTCTGGAGAAGTGTAAAACCAGCTTTAATTCTTTTACTTCTTTATAAGTAAAATAGTATTAATATTTTTGCCTTATAGCACGGGATTTTTATGTATCTTTGAAGCCAATTACCTTTACTGGTATGTGGCTTAGAGTTCTGGATCCTTATACATTCAAGTCTTTTTTTATTAAAGAAAGCCTTTTCTAAATTTTTGGTTATATCTCTAAATACTTATTCTGCTTTCTACTTGAAATTTTCATAGGTACTTCAATTATACAATTATTGGAGTTCTGATGGTCTTAAAATTATCATATCAATGCATGTGTGCTTACCTCTAGACTTGTTCATCCTGTAGAAATTTTTTTTTATTTGAAGCCATTATATTTTAGGCCCTGTTGCTCCCAGTCAAACTAATGCTAACTGATCAATTTTATTATTCTCTTTATTTATTCAGCAGCATAGTTGTTTACTTCATGAGCTATTTCTTTTTGTAAGTAGTCACCATAACTGGCAATGATTGTTTACAAGACCATCAATTTGAAGCAAGATCTTTTAAGGATTTGCCAAGGACTGTTTCAGGAGAGATTAAACTATTCTTAAGATCCCTGGTTCTGTGTGTATGATTAACTTTCATTCCAAACCTGGATTTTGTCTTTAGGGAAAATAAAACTGTTGACTTTATTTTTATAAATAAATTAGTCTAATTCCCTTCACTGCCACAGAGGCAGAATGTTTCCTCTTTCTAAAGATTCCTATTGCTAAAGATAGGAATTTTCCATTTGATTTTTCATTTAGCCTTACCTCCTTTGATTTTCAGTATCAGAGCCAGGTTCACTCCTGCTACCATTATCTGCATCTCTTTTCACTGTTGCAATCAAAGGACTTAGGATGGGCACAATAGACTTTGCTCGTGTCTTGAGAGTGCGTGTTTTTCAGGCTCTGCGGAAGCTTTTCAGTTGCGTTCGTTACCTTTTAACTAGGACACTCCCGGTTTGCTTCCCTGGAACATAGTTGTCCTTTTCCCAATTCTGATGTCTTGGGTTTAGCTGTCCCTCATAAATAATTTTTGTATTTCTTTATTTTCTTATTTACTTATAAATTACTTTCAGAAACGAAAAAGAGAATTGCTGATTTTTGCAGTCTTGATCAAAATTACAAACTGAAAACTGCCACCGGAGTTTCTTTTAGTTTTAACTGAAGACCAAGAAAAACTATCACAGTGAACTAGACTATATTCTTTTCATGACTTTATGAAAGGCATTTAGGATATTTGGCTAAACACTGTTACATAAATTCTTTTAATTATTTGTAAAAAGGCTTGTTTATTCTATATCTTATTAGCTTTTCAGGTTATACAAAGCAACCTCCTTGCTAAGCTGTTTAGATAAGCTCTGGATCTATAGATAGAAGAAAAGATGATTGAACTCTACTGTCAGACTATTGTTATTTCAAAGAAGTTCTATTAGAAGACTCATCTTGTCAAAATAATTGTGTGTCTTATATACTTCTTTCCCTCTTGACTGATGTGTAAACATGTATCTTAATTTGAATAACTCTACCTATATTTTAAAGCTAAATTCATTTCTCTCTTACATTTTTCCTATTATTCTATATCACTTATCCTAATTCATTTTAATGCCCAAAGTTCTGATAATTTTGCCCATAAAAAATCTGAATTGAATTAATAATGTTTTAAGACTTTTTCTTTGTGACACAGTTTTGATCAAGAGTTTGAGAATCTCATTACACCGAGAGACCTCTATTGTGCCATCATCCTAATCCAGCCTTTCTGAGAATTCTCTCCTCTAAGAGAAATGTGACGATACGGTTTATGGTGAAAGGATGTCACAAATGTAAGGTATAATTATGATAATTAACATCTTTTCCAGCACTGGATATTTTATGGAATTAAACTGCATCTGTCTTCCATTTTCATTGTAGGAACATAAATGAGGAGATATATTCATTCAACGAATACAGATTGATTATTTCCCGTGTGTAACTCACTGTGTTCAGCATTTTGGGTATACTAGAGAGTAAATCTCTCTCTCTCTCTTCACACAAATTACCATTTGGTGAGGAAGGCAAACAGTAGTCAAACCTTTATTTAAATAACTATGCATGTTTAAATATGGAAAAATATAAAGAAAAGATAATAAGAAAGCATTAGCATGTAAATTTGAGTTAATATATGGATAGGGAAGCTTCTCTGAAGAAATTATATTTGAGCTAAAATCAAACAGGTGATTAGATATCAGCTACAATAAAAACCTGGTGAAATGGGGAAAACCATGCATTTTATTATCTATCCTTCTATTCCTCTTTATAGACCCAAAGGCTTAGACATTGCTATAAAACAATAAAATACCCAATTTTGATTGGTACGTTATTAAAATGGTTTTAAAAATTGATTTTTATAACTTGGAACACAATCATTGTGTTATTAGCCTTAAAAGATGATAAAACATGAAACTAATTAATGATTAATAATTGGCCATTTTTATTCTCAGACATATGATTCAAAAAATTAAACAGAAAGAGAAAGACAGAGAGTGATTTTGGAATTAAACATTTGATAGAATAGACTGCTAGGACTACTACGCCAAACTCATAAAAGTAATTTTATCCCTGTAGCTTTGTTTTTGTTCAAACATCTCTTTATCTTGTCTTTGCCCTGAAAGCTGATAAAATGGTTCACTGGGTGAAAATGGAAGGCTCCCAAGAGTGTGATCACATAATGGCTTTTGAAACTTCTTTGTCGGGGGTCACAAAACAATAAAAGAGGAAAGAGTGTGGCAGATTTAATGCTTTATTTTACCATCTGTTCTTATATCTGCAGCAGTGCAGTCTTTGTACAGGGGAAGGGAGGGGTCGGGGTGTCCCTTTAAACATTTACACTGAGCAATTTATTTAATGTGTAACTTTTTGCCAAAAGGGTCTCATTCTATATATTAGGATGTATAATGTGTATTTTTCAGGTTATCTTTTACACTTCAGGCAAAGAACCACTGAATTAACTTCTTTCTTTCTTTTTTTCTTTCTTTCATTCTTTCTTTAATCATCTATCTCTGTCTTTGTATCTCCTAACTGTACAAAAATTGTTTCCCTCAACTTCATGATAGTATTTTGAAATATATAGATGGGTTTTTCCAAAACAAAATTTATTATAAAATACAAAGTGCAATAAATAGAGCTAAGTTTTATCCTTTGAGATGGTTTAATAAAAAGATGAATTCCATACCAAATAATGGAAGTTAACCATTTAGGTATATGTACATTCTATACTTCTGAATGTTTAATATGGATAAGAATCACACTAAAGAGTTATATTTTAAGTTTACATACAAAAAACCTATGTCTGAAATTAAAACCTGATAAGATATTAACATATATTCCATCTAGACTTAGATAATTACATTAGTGAAAAGTAATAATCAAAGAAGCAAAATATCAAAAGATGTTAAAAGTAAATGGTGTTCTCAAAGAAGGCGGCATAAATTTTACTGTGGCCCTTGTAAGAGTTAAAAATCAGTGAGGAATATATTAAAGAGGGATGGAATTATAAAGATACTGTAAAACATAAGAAGTTGAAAACAGCTTAAAAAAAATAACTACATGAGAGATGAAATTAGACTGAAAAGTTGAGTTGATGCACTAATGAGCAATAAATAAATTTTGTATCCCATGCTTTCACTGCATTTTCCAAAAACTTATCTTCCAGAATGCATATAAAATAAATATAGTATGACTATAATAATCTGTGATATATTATAAAAATTATGTAAGTTCAATAAATCACTAGTACTATTTCTGCTCCATATTTCTTGATAATGAAATTCTAAGTGATTGATTAAAATTTCTTCTCATAAGCTTCTGAATTTTTCAAATATTTTATTATAAACATAAATTATCATAAAGACTAAAAGACACACTACAATTTTAATGAACAATTATTTTCCTTATCATTATAAAACCGTTACTTTAATCATGTATTTCCTCAATAATTATGTAAATACTTTTTTACAATTGAAATAAAATAGATTGGTAACAGTTTATGAATGACACTGACAAAAGTTAAGAAGTAAATAACTTCCGGAACCATAACATAGAAAACAATTGAAAATTAAAATAGGTATGATTGATCTAATTTAGTGTAAAATATTTTAAATAACTCTTTTGCAAATTATTACAACAGATGTTTCCTGGGTATCTAAGAAATCCAGAAGATTTTTATCAACATATGGAATAAGGCAAGTATTCTTCTCAACTAATATATAATTAGTAGTATTTATTTTTGAGTTAAATGTAACAGTTGTTACATTTTACCAGAATAGGTAAAACGAAAAAGACAGCTTTGGTGAACCATGCAGTGCATCTTGGTTTCTCATATTCCACTGTCAGGAGTGTGAATTTTCATGATCCATTTTGAAATGTTTCGCATTATCTACTAAAATTACGTATATGCACACTCAATGAACTAGCAATTCTAGTCCTCAGTTTACCTAATGTGTGTGCATGTGTACCTGAAAACACCTATTAAAATATTGATATCAGTATTATTTGCAAAAGCCACAAATTGGAAAATTTTCAAATATTCATTAACAGTAAAATAGATGTAAATATTACTGTATGCTCACACAATAGAACAAAATAAAGCAGTGAGAAAAAATGGACTAAAACTACA
>CAUYSK010118731.1:0-29404 GCA_963575035.1 Avahi laniger | reverse complement strand
TATTCCTATCTCCTGTTATTCTTTTTCCTGATTTGTGTGTCCCCCGCTGAATCTGCACCGATTCCCCTCGCTGTTTTTGTGGGAGAGCGCTCCGATTGTGTGTAGCAGACCGGGATCTGCGTCTCCCTCTCTGGAAGCAGGGATCCGGGAGGCTACCCTAACTCCGTCATTTTTTCTCTCGGCCACAGCTAGAATCTTAACATTCTCATTACTTCCAATGCTACCACCATGGTTCAAAGTCACCTTTATTTCTCACCTGGATTACTGCAATAGCCTCTAACTGGTCTTCCTGCTTCCTCCCTTACCATTTACAATCCACTTTCCACTCAGCATCCAAAGTGATACCTTGAAAATAATAGTTATATCATGTTCCTTCTCTGCTCAAAACCCTACAATGGCTCCACTTTTCACTCAGAATAAACCCCAAAGTCCTTACAGTGGCCTAAGTGATCCTACATGATCTAAGCCCCTGCTACCTTTCTCCCCTCGTCTTCTGCTACCTCTTTTCTCCCTGTACTCCAGGTATACTGTACTCCTTGCTCTTCCTCAAATACATTAGGTAAGCTGCTGATTCAGGGCCTTTTGTACTTGCATTTCCCTCTGCATAAAACACTTCCCTTCCAGATACATACAGAGCCCATTCTTTTACCTTTTAAAAATCTTTGCTTAAATGGATGTTTTCTCAGATGCTCAGATATAACGCTATTTAAAATTTAATACTGCTCACCAATATTCCCTATCCTCCTTCCCTTCCTTTTCTTTTCCTTAGTACTTAGTACCTTTTCATACATTATATAAGTTATTATTAGTCTACATGTGCTATGGACTGAATTGTGTCCTCCACAATTCATATGTTGGATCCCTAATCCCCAATGTGATGATATTTGGAGATAAGGTCTTTGAGAGGTAAATAGGGTGAGATAAAGTCATGAAGGTGGGGCTCTCATAAGAGTTAGTGCTCTTATAAGAAAAGATAACAGAGAGCTCTCACTCTCTCCCTCTCTCCCCCCACCCCTCCCCCCATGTGAAAACACAGTGAAAAAGTGGCCAGGAAGAGAGCTCTCACCAGGAAACCAAATCAGCCAGCAATTTGATCTTGGACTTCTCAGTCTCCAGAACTGTGAGAAATAAATTTCTGTTGTTTGAGCCACCTAGTCTATGATACTTTGTTATGGTAGCCCAGCTGACTAAAAACAACTCCCCTTACTAGAACATAAGCTCAAGGACAAGGAGTTTTGTCTGATTTTTACTATTATATCATCAATGCCTAGAATTGTATTGATTGTCTAGCATGTAGTGGATGCTCCATAAATATTTGCTAAGTTGAATGTGCGAGTGAATGAATCAGATATGGTCCTTGCAGAGAGGATGACATATACATGAGCACACTATAAGGGAGACTGTAGTTAAGTGCTACAAAGAAAATACAGATAAAGAGTTCTTGGGGCTCAGAGAAGGGGGTGTCCATTCAAATAAGGGGAGGGAGGGGGATCCAGGAGGGCTTTAATGGAGGAGGTGGCATTTGAACTGGGCCTTGAAGGATAGGTAGCATTTAGACTTGTGGATGTATGGAGAGGCACAGGAAGTTCAGTCAGACTGAATCAGGGTATTTGAAGGGTAGTAGAAATGGGGAACATGATTAGAATGAAGTCTGGGGCAAATAGTCAAGGGCACTGAATGTCAGGTTAAGGAGCTTTCACTTTTGGTGTGGTCTGAAGTAGAGTGGATATGCAGGTTATAGAAATGGTGGTAAAAATTTGAGTTATCAATCAGTGATTTTCTATGATTTAACTTTTGTTTTTTTACCCAATTAATTTTCCCTTACTTAACTAAGTTCATTAGGGGCTCGATGATATGGTTTCTAACCTACCACAGATGATATGAAGCAAACAAGAAGAAGAATGAGAGATTGAATATTAAAACAGATACAGCTCCAGGGAAAGAAGAGGTAGATGACTTCTTGGCCTAAAGGAAGAAGATGAAACCCTAGACTACAGGCTTAGCATCTCTATGACTGTGCAATCTAAGAACGAAGGTTCTCACTGGCAGCACAGAGTCATCTCAGAGAGGTCAGGACAGGTCTGGAACTTTCTGTTTACCAACATAGGAAAGGAGGAAAGGATGCAAAGCATCTTAGAAATGTTTTCATTTAAAGTGATTTTAATAAAGGATCAGCACTGGAAAGGGGCATGTTTCAGTTACCCGGTAAACTCACTTATATTAAAAACCCAGAATAAACAAGGCATGATTGTAATACTGGCTTTGCCAAGTGCTGCATGCACTTCTCTCTCTCTCTGTCTCTCTCTCTCTCTCTCTCTTTCTATGTGTGGGTGTGAGAGAGAGAGAGAGAGAGAGAGAGAGAGAGAGAGCACACTGTATTATGTCAGAAACATTGAATTCAGGATTCCAAGTTTTTCTCTACTGAATTGATTTGTAGAACATATTTCATTAATGTATTAAAAGTCGCTCACACCTTTGATTCTTTGAGGTCCTCTTCATACTCCTTAAGGATAAGTACCATGTCAGATTCATCTTTGCATCCCCTATTGGCTGGCAAAATGTCTTGGACAGAGTAAGCACTTGAATAACATATGAATTGAAATGTTGAATTTCATGTATTGGGGCCCAGCCATATGAAACACACTGTTTTACTGGTGTGGGCACAAAACTTACTTTTTTTAAAGGGGATGAGATAATGTCTTATTTTTTTTAACTCTGTTTAGAATTTGTTGCCTTTTTATGATTACAACCACACATTGGGCAGATGTCTTCAGGGACTTCTCTCCAACAACTCCCAGATCCCTTTCGTGTGCCAGAACTGAAGGTTTGGAGACTAACCATCTTGTGAACAGCATTTGGCTTATTTTCTCCTAAATGTGCTGTGTTATACTTGCTCACATTGAAGCTCATCTGTCACTTCTTCACATGGAAACACAGACAGGAGGGAACCTCCTGCCATGTATGCATTGACTTAGAATTTTAAAATGTGCAAAGATTCAGTATCTCAATCATTTATAAATTTTATTGTTCAAAATAGATTTTATTTAATAAACATTTATGTAGAGCTTATCATGTGATGGGGGCTATTCTAATTTATAAATACTAACGCATTTAATCAAATTAATCCTAATCCCACTTTTGGAACTTTCGCTTTACATTTCATCAGCCTCTCCTATCAGTGGTTCTTCACCTAGAGACTGGGTGGAATTTAGTGAGTGTGTGAATATGGATTGAAAATTTAAATTTAAATTTTCACTAACCTCCAACTGAAATTTAGCATTTTCTTCCATTGTAAGAGGTACTATCAGTACTTGTGACTTTTTCACCAGGATCACAGATATTATCATATCACATGACATTGCAGATTTCTTGAAATATTTATGCTCATCACTACTTCAAAATTGGAGTGGTTATTAGACCTGTCATTACATATTGTTATTTCAGGTGTTAAAGGAGCATATATGTTACTATACCACAAATGTGCTTTTAAAATATTCTGGTAAGTGTATTATTTCATTGTAAGATGGTCCCTGACTTACAATGGTTTGATTTATGGTTTTTCAATTTTACAATGGTGCAAAAGCAATATGCATTCAGTAGAAACTGTATTTCGAGTACCCATACAGCCATTTTCTTTTACAGTTTCAGTACAGCATTCAGTAAATTACATGAGATATTCAACACTTTATTACAAAATATGCTTTGTGTTAAATGATTTTGCCCAACTGTGGGCTAATGTTCTGAACACGTTTAAGCATGTTTGATGGTCGGTAGGTTAGGTGTATTAAATGCATTTTTTACTTAAGATGTTTTCAACTTATTATACAATGGCTTTATCAGGCTATAACGCCATAGTAAGTCGAGTAACATCTGTAGTTGGTTTCATTTGAAATCTTTTGTGTTTTATTTCATGCATTTAAAAACAGAATTCTGATATGGGGTTCATGTGCTTCACCACACTTCCCATGGGGTCCTTACTTGGTATTCTCTCAGTCATACTTGGCAGAGGCTGGAGCTGAAGTGGGGTAGAGATTGGGAGGACTCAGGAATTCTGCATTCTGATCCCAGCTCCATCATCCACTTAGCTGTGCAACGTAGGGTATGGGTCTTCATCCTTTTGAGACTTGTTTTCCTTAGCTGCAATAATGGTGAGGGAGCCACCTGCCCCTCCTAGTTGACAGGGTGTTGTAAAGATCCAATGACATAATGCCTTTGTCCAGAGCTACTTTGAAAATGCTTTAAAGTGCCATATAAGGAATAGTAATGAGTTAAGGCTTCAGAGGTATGATGACACAGAGGTCTATTAATTTTAGGGTAGTCTAATATTCAGAGTTCGAATGAATGCAGTAGGGCAGAACACTCTTCAATATGTCCTGCATACCATTTCCTACCTAGGATCTGATATCATCTCCAAAAGACTCTATAGCCTTGAATGCTCATACCTGTGTGTAATCAATTCTGTTTCCTTCCTGCTGTTGCCCCAGTAATTAATGGCTTAAGTATGCCTTTGATATTTTCCTCTCAGATAAAATATTTAGACAAGTTGAGATCTTCAAAGCTTATAGTCAAACTGAAAGATTGGGATGATGTTATAGATCTTGGGATACGGGAGGGACAATAAGGCCCCTTTGACCTCCCTGTTAATGGGATATGGTCTCTCTGTGATGGGAGTGGGTGGATTTGGAAGATACTGAGATTACAGAAGATAGTAGAATGAAATTTCTTCCCCGTGTCTGGCTTGGGCCAGGCATTACCTGCCTTTGATAGAACATTGTTCAGTAAAACCTCCTGAATTTCTCTGAGTCAGCAAGTCTCATTCTTCTGCAGGGTTCCCATTACTGTAAAGGCAGCTCTGGTGTCATTAAAGCATTGTTAATATGACTATTAGTTGGGTAATAATTATAGCTATTTATTGAGCACTTACTTTGCCATGCATAGAACTGGGCCCTTTACACTGAACAAAATGTCATTAAACAAACTTTCGAAGAAAATATATGTAGATTTCCACTCTATAGATTAACAAAAAGGCTCAGAGAAGTGCCAGTGTTAGAAAATGACCTAGGGCCCCATGACTGTGTCATTTAGTAGGCTCCCCCGTGAGAGTGTAAGCTCTTGAGGGAAGAAGTCATGTTGTGTGCACCTTTGAATTTCTAGGACCAAGACTTGCACTTATCAGGTGCCCTATAATGCCACATGAATGAATGATGTGGAGTTTATAATACTACTTAGGTTGATATAAAGGTTAAATAAAATATTGAAGTAGTAGGAAGGTTTGAGCTTACAGATCGAGAGACCAAGATTCAAATCTCATCTCTCTCTTAGAAATGTAAGCAAGTTATTTTACATCTCCAACGCTTAGCTGAAATGGAGGATAATCCCATCTACTTTTCACATTGTAGTAAAAAATTATTGTTTATATATATATGTATATATCTCCTCATAAGTGTCAATCACTAATCAATGCTAACTTTTATCATTATTATTAGTGTACACATAGTTTAGAACGCTACACAAATATTCATGTAACAAACCTTTACTGAGCACCTACAATGCACCAGGTTCTAGGGATGTGGCAGTAAACAAGACAAATGAGGACCACAATCTCATGGAACTCATGGAACTTTCCCCTTGGAGGTGGGGTGCAGGTACAGACAGTGATAGTTCAGGTCTCAAGAGCAAGACATTGTTATCACCTTATCCACACCACTCATGGTTGGCCAGCACTGAATGTTTTCACACTGAGCTTCTTTGGTTTTGGCTAAAGGGTGAAAGGCTTCAGTTCAGGCTTGTGTTCTGGCTACCCTTCAAGTTCCTTGAAGGCAAGGGCCAGCCATGCTCCTTTTGTATCACACAGTGCCTGGCAGAGTGTCTGGGATTGAGTAAATATTTGGAATACGTTTGAACTGCTGAATTTCCTAGCTTGAGGTCCAGCAACATGATGTAGCCCACAATTCCAGGTATAAACACAAAAACGTTTTTAAAAAATGTGGGCAAGGTCATGAACTTTGGCTGAGTCATGATCATAAATCATAATTCTTTATTAGGAACTCACTATGGGACAGGCATTGGTCAGGCAACTTGCAGATACTATCATCTTGTTGAATGTCTCCTACCACTTTGTGAAGTAGGCACTATTTCTCCTTAATTTTGCTTATAAGAAAATTGAAACTCTCATTGTGTCCATGAGACACACAGACAGGAAGTGACTTTGGGCAGCATGACTACATAATAGGTGCTAAGCAGATGGTAGCAATTGTGGTAAATAATGAAGCCAAATCTATTTGATGGACTGTCCAACACAGTTGAGAATCCAAAGGGCTTACACAAGTTCTACTGGGTGAGTCAAAAGTTCTTGTACATCTATGCTTCCTTTTCAAATAATACAGTTTATTCTGCATTATATGAAAATCATACATTTTGGGTCCAATTAAAGAAACACTGTATAACTTGAATGCAGATATGTGTTTAGTTTTCTCTGAAAAATAATCTTTTCTTTTGTATTGAGGACATTTAACAAGCAATTTGGTAATATTAAAAAATCAGAATTAGAGATGTCACAGGACTAGGGAGGGAGATGAAACAAGCATTTGTAAAATAAAAGAAAGCTTCTATTCATTGTTATCTGGAAAAATCTAATTACTGTATCTCATAAACATAACAAAACAGCAATATTTCAAAATTCTGTAGGAACAACAGAACCCCATAAATAGCACTGAGAAATTGTAAGAAAAAATAGCTTCATTAATAGATTTTTATGGTGATTAGAAAGGCTTGTGAGAGATGGTATGTGCCACAGTTTGTGTAATACAATGCATATTTGTATATATATAAGTTATGAGAGAGAGATTTATTTTAAGAAATTGGTTCACATAATTGTGGGGGCTGGCAATTTTGATGTTTGTAGAGCTGGTTGGCAGGCTATAAATTCTGGCAAGAGTTAATGTTGCAGTTTTGAGTCCAAAGGCAGTCTGAAGGCAGAATTCCTTTCTCAGAGGACCTGGATTTTTTTTCTTAAGGCCTTCAACTTATCAGAAGAGGCCCACCCACATTATGATGGGTAATCTGCTTTACTCAAAATCTACTGGTTTGAATGTTAATCACATCAAAAAAATATCTTCACAGCAACATCTGAACTGGTGTTTGGCCAAGCAACTGGGCACTACAGCCTTGTTAAGTTTACACATAAAATTAACCATCACAACACATGAAGCAGTCTGAGGAGAGTACACCTACTCTAAACTTGCAAAAGTAATAGAGACACTCACTCTTGTAGTCCTAGCACTCTGGGAGGCCGAGGTGGGATGATGGCTTGAGGTCAGGAGTTCGAGACCAGCCTGAGCAAGAGCGAGACCCTGTCTCTACTAAAAATGAAAGAAATTAGCTGGACAACTAAAAATATATAGAAAAAATTAGCTGGGCATGGTGTCACATGCCTGTAGTCCCAGCTACTTGGGAGGCTGAGGCAGAAGGATTGCTTGAGCCCAGGAGTCTGAGGTTGCTGTGAGCTAGGCTCATGCCATGGCACTCTAGCCTGGGCAAAAAACAGAGTGAGACTCTGTCTCCAAAAAAGAAAAAAAAATTAATAGAGACAATTTAGAATACAAATAGATAAAATTAAGGAGAGCAAGGTGTTTAGATGTGACAGCTGTTGCTTTAAAATTTGATTTAATTTTATCTTATTTAAATAAGAAGTATTAATAACTAATAAGTGGAAAGTTTCCCTTGATTTCATGGATATTATTAAATAAAGTATTCCAGGAGACCCTGAGACTGATGAATCAAAGCTTTCCTTAGCATTGATGACAGAGATGCTTCAGTGAGGAAGCTAGTGTGAAAATAGCCCTAGCTTCCTGCTGGTTTCACAGCAGGGTGCTTGAGGGGAAGCCAATTTTCAGCATGAATGCCCTGCTGTGGAACCCTATTTCTAGCTGTCAAGGCAGGTTTAGCATCTTCTTCCAATATCCTGATAACCCACAGGAAGAAATTGCAATGATCTACTAAAGGATAACTTAGAGAGCAAGTTATTAAAAACAGAACACAAACTGAGGTATAAAAAAGGAATATTTATCTTTTAAAAATACAACTTTGAACACTGTTGACAACTCATTTACAAAGTATTTTCGTGAAATACTCTCCATTGGCTTTGCTTACTCAATACATTCTCTTATCCTCGATCAAGACCCAAGAGAAGGCATAATTGTGTCATAAGCACCACTGCCACCACCACCACCCACCACAAGAAAAAGACCATCTTTGCCTCAGGATGTTAGCCCCAAACCCCCATCCTTTCCTTTCCTTTTTCCTTTCCAGGAAGTAAAGCAGAACAAGCTGAATGGTCCACTCATACTCTGCCATTGCAATCTGCTGATGGGTACCACGCAACTGGAAGTGTCCCCAGCAATGGGCACTCCAGGTGGAGCTGACCTATTTGCAGGAAGCCTCACACACTGTGGCCCATTATTTATTCATTAATTCATTACTATTAATACTTATATCAACTTTTTGCAAACATTCAGCATGAAGTAAACAAAGCATTTACAGCAGTACACGGTTTGTAATTCAACACACTGACAGCAGAAGAAAAGGGGCCAATAGACTGTAAGAAGGCCAGAGGGGAAAGAATATTAAAATCAATTCCTCTGCTAATGTGTGTGTATGTGTGTGTGCACGCCCACGCATGAGTGTGTTTTAATTCATAGAAAACTCAACATGCCCTCCTTTAAAAGAAGACTATTTACAAGTGATTCTGAATAGCACGAACACATGCCAGTCATACTGGTTACTTGCTTTCTGCGAATACATCTAGATCTATTCTTGAAAATTTTGAAATAGACCTTTCATCTGATGTATTAGACAAAATAACTTTGGAACATTTGCCAACTTTTGGTTTATAGTAATTTTGCAAAAAGCCACAATCCATGCTTTGTCATTTAAAAGGTGAACCTGGTCAAGCACCTTCTAGAAGACACTGATGTGTTATTCATTTACAGGTCTACTGGGGATTGGAAAGACAATGGCAGTTACACAGGGTACCAAGCACTGCTGCTCTCATTTCTTTCACCAGTAGCAACATTAATGTAAAGAGAAGTTTGAAAACACAAGTCACATACAAATCATCAAAACATTTCAGTTAACAACAGTGTTTAAAAAAATACCAAAGTCTACAACAGCAGTACAGACACCAAAAACACTGCAAATACTCTTTAGTTTCAGGACTTTTTCAATACTTAAAGACAACCAATTGACAGAAAGGGGAGGAAGTTACAGCACTTGAGGTCTGAGGCAATTTCTTTTTAGGGCCTGCAGCTCAAGGTGCTGTTCTAGGATCCTTATTTTAACTCAAAACATATTCAAGGAACGAATTGACAAATTTAAAGCAATTTCCACTTGAAAATCATTGAAAATACAAATCACTTTCTAAGCCTGTCCAACACACATTTATTTTCAGGATCCCAAGTTGTTAGGCAAAGAGATTTAGGTCAATTTCAAGCCCTCAAAGCCACAGAATTTCCATCTCTTCTCCAGGCTGGCTCCGACTCCAGTCATCTCCTGCTTGAAGGTGTGCTGGAGTCTACTCATGAGACATTCTACATCACTGGTGCAGATCTGCAGGACAGAGAGAGCATCTCCATTCAGAATCAGTTCTACTTGCCTAATCTTTCCCAGTGTTGCCTACTTTAGAATGCTGACACGTATGTGTGTGTGTTTTGGCGGGGGGTGGGGGGATAACCTCCTCCCTGTCCTTGTGCATTTGTGTGTGTTGGTAAAGTGGCTTTCAGATGACAGTGTTCCTCTGTTGTGACCACCAGACAGGCTCCACTGAGCTTGCTATTGGAAAGAGCTGGGGTCAGTTTCATTGAGAGGCTTGGATTTGTAGCCAGCTGAATGACCACTGCTCAGTGCTGGTGATGCTATATGCAGACCCACTGAATCTGCCAAATCTTTTGGGAGGGGAAGGAGGCAGAAATGGCTGCCACCAGAGCAGAATTCTTCACATGCTCATTAGTTCACAAAGGAAAAGTAAGAGAAATGAGGAATGCTCTGTGTTCTTACTTCTGTGCATTGTCTCTCCCCACTTCTCTCTCTCTCTCTCTCTCTCTCTCTCTCTCTCCCTCTCTCACACACACACACACACACACACGTACACTTAATCACAAAAACAAATCTGTGGGCTCCTTCAGGGCTTGTTTTTAGGTGGTCATCTCTGCATTAGTAACATTAGTAAAGTACCTTCCTAACTGTGAACGTGGGCACCAGGGCTTGGCTGAAGTACACGAAGGGATCCTTAAAGAAGCCCAGAGTTGCTGCCACACTGAATGTGCCTGAAGTTGCAGGGATGGAGCCCAAATTCTGCTGGTATCACTGAGGCTCTCCTCGGGAGGCCCTGACACTACTGTGACAGGAAGCTCGTAAGGAGGAACTAGGCCTAGCATGAAGTCATGCCTTCTTCCCAGTGCTGGTAGTGGACTGTATCCAGTTACATGAAAGAAGCATATTGCAGGGTATCATACAGAGTAGAAACCCCATTTCAAAAAACATAATGTTTGTAAATATATACATATTATACAGGTACAGCATATGTATAGAAAAGGGTCTGAAATATATGCCAAACTAACAGTAGTTATACTTGAGGAGTGGGATTGTGGGTAATTTTATTTTCCCTTTACCATATTTCTATAATGTTTACATTTTAAAGATAATGTGCATGTCTTATTTTTGTAAATTAAAGAAGCAGCAGATAGTTTTTACTGATGTATAGTTCGTATAGTTCATTTTCATACCACTGCATGGTCCTGGTACTCACATTCCATTATCCCTTCCACTGCCAAATGGGCTATTTAATTGCAGAATAGCAGCACTTCCCAGAGGGAAATGAGGGGGAGTGCTAGTTAGAACTAAAGCAAATGCCATTGAGGAGGATGTATATAGCTGGAATACAGTTAGAGCAATAAGATTCCCAAGTGGGCCAGTGCCTTTGTTATGAGGATATATGCTTAAATGGCTTAAAAGTTTGGACATCCACATGTCAAGAATATGCATTCAATGGCACATCTCAAAAGGCCCAGATCCTGTGAAATAAGGAATATAATCCATGAGGAGGTTTAACTGGATGCTGCTTCTGAAAAAATGTGTCATGGGTTGCCCTCATGCTCTAAGAGGCATCCTTGACTTCCTAGAGAATTAGCACTTACCCCTGCTCCAGATGCCCTAGGAGTTCCCCCAAAGGAGAGCATTCAGGGAAGGAATAGCCCACGAGATGAGCTGTGAGCAAATATTCAGTCTGGCTACAGAGGTCCTTGGCTTATTGCTCCATCCCTCTCTCTCTCTCTCTCTCTCTCTCTCTCTCTCTCTCTCTCTCTCTCTTTCTCTCTCTCTGGCCCTGTCTTGATTGTTTTGTAATAGATAATGGCAGTAGTGATGGCGGGAGAGGTAGATGGGGTAAGACTTCCAATTCTGAAAATAAACATTTGCTTATGGATTAAAAATCCAGGACAAGGCAGATGGGGGGGGGCGAGGGGATGGGTATAGTCACACGCAATGGGTGCGGGGCGCACCATCTGGGGGATGGACACGCTTGAAGCTCTGACTCGGGTGGGGCAAGGGCAATGTATGTAACCTAAGCATTTGTACCCCCGTAATATGCTGAAATAAAAAAAATAAATAAATACATAAATAAATTTAAAAAAAGAAAAATTCAGGACAAAAGTTTGATGGGTGAGAAAGCTGATATTGGTTAATTTGCACCTTATATGTAAATTAAGAGAATGGAGGAAAATTCTTCTAAGATGTATTTTTGAAGTAGGGTGGCCAACTTGTTCAAGTTTGCCTGAGACGTCCCTGGTTTTAGCATCAAAAGTCTCAAGTCACAGGAGACCCTTCGGTCCTGGGCAAAGTGGGACAGATGGTCACCCTATTTGCAAAGGGGAAGCTCTATATTGAATCATAGTGGGAGCAGGTGAGGGAAACTTCCTTAGAGCAATAATTAATGGTCTATTTATGCTTAAGTCAAATCACCTGTTCACAAAGAACACTGCATCCCTGCCCTCACATACCTTATTATCAAGACGGTGCAGGTAGGAACAGATGTATTCAATGCTTGCTCCAAATGGGTGAACATGAAGGAATGTAGAGATGATCCCTATAGAGACAATATCATGGAGGTTACACTTGAGCTTTGTAGTCCTTGAGATTTCACGTGATAGTGAATAGTAAGAGGTAACTCATATGTACAACATAAATATACTGGACACTATTCTAAGTTTACACATATTTTACTCATTTAATCTTTCTAACAACCCCGTGAGGTCAGTATTGTCATCCCCATTTCACTGAGATGAGGACACTGAGGCACAGAAAGTTTAAGTAACTTGCCCAAGGTCACACAGCTGGCCAGTGGCAGAGCTGGCATTTGAATCCAGACAGTCACTCTTGACCACAGACTGCCTCTCGCTGTACTGCATCACACGTAGAAAGGCTGGCATTTAACAGTTACTTTCATTATTTGTGATGGCTAAACATCAATTGAATTCTAGAATTTTACAATGAATTTAGGCTATGCTGGGTTTTTGCAGCTCCTTCACATGGCCTTTAAATTAGACTTCAGCATCTTAGGTGTTAATAATGCCTTGCTGCTGAACTTTGCCTGATTAACCCAGTGCCTCTCACAAGACAATCTGTTGATTGTATTTGGGTTTTATTTTGTGAGTAGCTCTTTAAAGAAAAGCCAAACATTTAATTCATGGCTGACTCAGGTGGTCACTAGCATTTTGTAGAGCCCCGAATCTCCTTGTGTAACAGAATTATTATAGCAGTTTACAGCTTTCAGGAATGCATGTGATTTCTACTCAGCCTGACTGTGGGTGATTGGCAGCTTCACATACTGCCTTGATTGTTCTGGCCAGCAGGTTAATTGTTCTAATACTTCTTTCTCTGGCAACAGGTGCAAAATAAATAGCTCAAAAGTGTACTATTTTTTTCTTTAATTTTTTTTGAGTCCACCTCCTTTCATAAGATCTTAGGTACATCAGATAGATCCAGAATTGAGTTTGCTGAAAACTGCCAGGAGATAAACGCAAAATTTGATTTGGTTTATAAACTACAACTCCTCTGTCCCTTTAAGAGACTGACAAAGACTAGCACAAGTTTAAATTGTAGCTATAAGTTCAATCAGTTCTTTGTGAAAATCTTCCAAATATTAGACAGCAAGGGGGTAAGTTGGCAAGGCGGGGGCTCAAAAATCTGTTCAAAAGAGATGCTATTACTTATAACACTACTTTATTATTAAATGACTAGGTAAATCGAATTTTAAAACACTGATTCTCACTGAGAAACCTAAATTCTGAAGAAGACAGTGCACATTCAAAGAAATTCTAGATGTCCTGGCCAAAAAAGACTATATAATGCCAAGAAATAAGTCCATAGATTTAAAAACACTAAGCAGTTTTTGTGGGTTAAAACCCATAGAACTGATTTAAAAAACAGATTTTCCTTCCTCTCTGCCACCCCAAGACTACCTTTCTTAAAAACAAGAGAATAAACACTTATTTTAAGAATCTTTTTTCCTAAGACTATCCATTTACAAAGCTTCCTTCTACCCTCGGCACTTCTCTGACAGGTCTCCCTGTTGCCATTCCAATTTGTTAAGAATTTTGAGTTGGAAGACGTTAATAAGTTGTCACTTTCCTGAAGACTCAATGGCAGATCCCCCTGTGCATCTTTATTTAACATATCAAAGTGTTAGATCTGAGCATAATATCTATTACCAAAGGAGGCAGATATATCTTTAAAATATGCAGAAACCAGTCAGTGTGGAGGACTGTTAAGATTGGGATGGGGCCACTGTTAGCTGAGCTTCCTAGAAGGCAGGAGGGATTATCTGATGTGGCCTGAGACCACCATCTCTTAAATGATTAGTCCCTCTTAAATATTTTAGAATCTCAATCTGCCACTGTTGTCCAAATGGAATATGAAGTCAATAGCATTTGCAAATAATGCTCTAAGGGTAACGTAGTTTCCATTTATGAGGGCTTACCATGGCCCAGGCACTGTGCTACCTGATTAGGTGAGTATTTTATTTAATACTCGCAGTTGCCCTTTGAGGTAGGCAATATCATTATGCCCATTTTGCAGATGGAGGAACTGAAGCTCAGAAAACAAATGGTGGGGTAAAGATGGGAATCCAGGTTTGTCTGATTCTTTAATCATTTATGCCATCTTGCCTCTTGAAATGAGTTTTTATACACAGAGAAATTCTGCATTGATCTCATCAGAGCCCACCTGTGTCCAACACACCACTGTCTCCTGAGTCATCTGCCAATGTGATATAGTAAAAAAATAAATATTTGGTCATTGTCCCTGGTTCCTAAAGCCCTTGGAATTTCTGGAGTGATATAAGTGTCTTTTTGTATGCTAATGGAGATGACTGGTGGCTGGAGGTCCCTCCTTAGCTTTAGAACAGAGCCTGCCACCAGAAAGATCTAGGCATGAGTAGAGGGTTGGAACTTTCAGACTCCCCATCAACATCAGAGAGGGGAGAGGGGCTGGAAAGTGAGCTAATCACCAATGCCAATGATTCAATCGATCATGCCTATGTAAGGAAGCCTCCATAGAAACCCCTAAATGATAAAGTCCAGAGAGCTCCCCCCAGTTGGGGAACATATTGAGAAGTTGGGAGAGTGGCACACCCAGAAAGGATATAGAAGCTCTGCATACCCCATCCCAGTACCTTGCCCTTTCCATCTCTTCCATTGTATCCTTTACAGTAAACTGGTAATAGTCAGTAAAGCACTTTCCTGAGTTCTGTGAGTTGTTCCGGCAAATTATTGAACCTGAGGTGGGGGGTCATGGGAACTCTTGACTTTGTAGCCAAATTGGACAGAAGTGTGGATAATTTGGGGACCTGATATTTGAGACTGGTGTCTAAAGTGAAGGCAGTCTTGTGGGACTGAGCTCTTAAACCTGTGGAGTGTAATGGTAAGTTCAGGTAGTGAGTGCCAGAATTGAATTAAATTACATCATAGGATGCCCAGTTAGTGTCGAAGAGTTGGAGATGTGGTATTAGAAAAGACATCACGTATTTGGGGTTAGGAAGTAAAAAAAGAAAACAAAAAAAATCCCTCTCATTTGGTGTCTGAAATGTTGTGAGTAAAAATAGCTTAGTCAGTAACCTGGAAAAACTTGAGAGGCATACACTTGTTCCAGAGGCTCATCTGGAAAAGCTCTTTGCCAAACAGGGTCTGCACTAGCTCCCTGAGTGGATATGAGAGGGCTTAGCTATTCTTACATAGAGATTTTTTAAAAATCTCCAATATGTTTCTCCGCTGACCCCTGTTGGCATTGTGCTGATACTGACACACTTCATGCAGCAGTGGCTACGAGGAGCTTGAAGAGGGCTGGGAGCTACTGTTATAATTTTTATGGACATTTGTACTTGTTCTTATACCCTCATCTTCAGGACTCTGAATTCTTGCACTGTCATGCTTCATAAATGCTTGGTGTATGCTTATTAACCTTAGGTAAACCCTTCCTGTCCTCTGCTGTACCCTATGCATTGCATATGTTTGTTAGCTTCTTACCCACTAGCAGTGCTTCACGTTCAGATTTGATAGGACTACTGTTCATGGTCTTCTCAAGAGGGTACTCACTATCCTGGCTTGATGCACACAGTCTGGAAGCACAGTTTTCCTGTGGGAATAACATGCCTCCTAGGTCAGTTCACCTTATTTGTCAATAGAGTTGGTTTCAATTAACTACACAACAGGTAATTTTTTAACACAGGACCATAAAAGCAATTTGGATTATTATTTAATTTGGATTATTGAATGGGAGGGAAAACAGCATAAATTACAAAAGCATCACAGGTATTTCAAAGCTTCTTTACATGGCTTCAAAACACAGAACGATTTAAACATTTATCTTCACTAGTTTTATTTTCTGCCTTTATCATTCTTGACTCTGTACAAGTAATCTGGGGAACCAGACCCAATATTTATTGTCTACTAACTAGATGCCAGGCATTGTTAGATATGTGTTAGCTCCATTCTACAGATGAGGAAAGTGAGGCTCAGATAAATCAGAAAAATTGGCTAAGATCACATTGCCAGGATGTGGTGGAGTCAGGATTTCATCCCAGGTCATCCACTGTTAAAAGACCATTCTTTTTTGATTTTAGGTACATACTCTATTGATGGTAAGTTCCATTTCTGAATGGAGAAATTCAGTGTAGCCAATCCACTCACAGATAAGCAACTGTTGGCTTTTAAACTAAAAACCATAGCCTTTATCTATTGATTAGCAACTCTTTCTCTCCTTTCTGTAAGGACATTATCAGTTAGAATATTTGTGATTTTATAGCAAAAAATGACCATGACCAAAAATATCATTAGTCAATGGCCTTCTTTGTTGTTGAAAGGTTTTCTCTTTCTGAGTGTAGCAGGTAGGTTTGAGAAGAGAAACTCGGGTGAAATCCATGAGCAGCAATTAAACTGAAAAATACCTCCAGACCTTTCATGGATTTTTCTTTCTTTGGGTACCGAGAACATCTTTTCTGTATTATAAATGTGAAGGAAGACCCTTCAGAATAAGGAATAAAAGAAATCACTGCTTCAGTCTCTTATTGCTGTAAAAGAAAATGCTGGTGAATGCTCCTTGGGGGGCAGATATCATGGCTGACTCATGCTTTGTTACTTCTTCCTTTCCACAAACCGTTGGCAGGGACAGAATTCCTTCTGTTTTCTTTAAAGATGTCTTCAAAGCTTCTAGGACGCTGTCTCTGAATGAAATGAATAGTCTAGGCTGCAAAACATGTTGTTTTGAGGATTTACAAGCTTCCTGATTATAGTCAGAAGGGAACCCTTTCTTGATGATCTACTCAATCTTTGGCCCTTAGAATCCAATCCAGGCAGTAACCATTATGCCGCGTTTGATTTATACTACTGGCTCACTTCTAAGCCATGGGCTTCACATCTGCTTCTAACCCCTTTAAAACATTAAATGATCCACTAAGCCATTTCTCAAGTGTGAAAGTTTAACAGATTGGGGGTGATTTAAAATGTGAAGATATTCTGAGAAGTTTTAGCCATCCTTAATAGAACTGCAGCCTTACTGAAACCTGACTTCAGTTTTATTATAGCTGGCATTTAAAAAATTGGATGGTATATTGAAGGGATGCTTATCACCTTGAATTTTACTAGCTGATTCAAAGAGCTAGTTCTTTCAGCAGTAAGACAGACATAAGTCACATTGTTATATGGCAAAACACTGACAATAACTCACAGTGTAGCTTACTGTCAAGAAATCCAAACAAAAACAAACAAAAAAGGATCCCTCCTCACCAAAACTTATTGCTTTCCTTTCAAACTGAAATTATTTTTGCAGTCTAATGTGATGGTACTTTTCTTCCTAACCTAATTGTGTCAGGTTGAAATATTTGCTCACAAATCAGCTTCCCAGAGAAGATCAGTTTATAATGAACTGTCATGAATTTCTCTAAAAGAAGCTTTGTTTAAATAACAGGTAAAACATATTTTGACTGACTTTTTTTGGATTATCAGTTGGATTTCTTTCCCTGTTTTCTTTAGCTGCCATTTCATGGTCTATTCAATTTTCAAATAAGAAACACTTATCATTAGGCACAGGATGACACGTTTCTCCTATGCCATTTGGCCTCTTGGTTCTTTAAATGAAATACTTTACAAAACAGAAATCTGTTTACATGAAAAATGTCCTTAAGTCAATTTGTGATGTCAAATCCTGAAGAGTGATCCTAAGCATAATGTCATGAGCATAACCCCAGGTCTACATAGTCTTCTGGCTACATACTCAGCTTTATGCACAAAGCAAAAGGGAGCTATGTGGCAGCTCTGGGACATTTAGAAGCTCTGATAGCATGAGGGAAGTCCTCATTAGGAGAGCAGCTTTGGCACATTTCAATTAAATGTTTGATAAATGAATTTATCTGGGATTGTGCTCGTTTCTTTAATGGTATCCACAAAAACTGGAAAGTGAGTTGGTTTTATGAAGTGGAAGAATTAAAAGCATATTGCAAATGGCCTCTAGAAGAAAACACTTTCAATCATATGTTTCAAGTACACCAAGGTTGCCAGTTCTTAATGGCACTCTGGGCGAAGGCACTATGCTGGTAAACACACCCAGGACCTGTGTGCATTGCATCTTCCTGAGCTGAACACAGGAGATAAAGAGCATGAGCTCTTGAGGAAGTGTATCATTGTTGATTTCTGACTCTTGGTCCAAGCTTCTAACATTCTCTTTCTTCAGAGACATTAAAATCAGGCAGTTCTGTTCAATGGGCCTTTCTTTTCAGAGGATAACTTCAGCTGAATGTCCACTCATCAAGGAGATTGAAGAGGTATGACAGGGAGTCAGCCATCAGTAGACTTTATACATCTCGAACAGACCAGGCACCTGATTCATGGTTGTGATACACTAATCCATCCAGATGTTAGCAGATGCTCTCAGAAGTCCTCATTGGTAGTTCTTATTACTGAGGGCTTTCACTTGATAAAGTTCTATCTTGACTTCCCTGTTGCTAGTATCTAGCTTTAGAATATTGTGTCTCCTTGTTTCTATCCAAGGGTTCCCTCCTTTTGGTGTTGGCTACTATTCTCACTTGCAGCTGCTCATTATTACACTAGATGGAGTGTCTGCAATGAAATGTCAACATTCTAGGGTGCACTTGTATTCCTTTAACAAAATGCTCAGTTACCTTGGGTCACACAAATTGTCTGTATTGCTATTTTCTTGACAACATGAAGCAGGGAAGAGGTGTACACTTTGGTCTTCTCCAAGGGGGAAGACTGAGGAATTTTAGGGATGGACTTACCTCTTATTCATCAAAAGGTATACTCTCTAGAAGCCTTAGAAATGCCAAGGACTCATACCTAAAAGCAGATCCCTTAATACAAGTTACCACGGAGAAGGGCTTTTAATCCCTAATCAGCCAAACATTCCACATGGATTCCTATCACAGTAATTTCCAGAGTATTTTCATCGTCACTGAAAGTGGTTAAAGGGTCAAGGGAAAAGGTTCACTTAGGGCACATGTACCTTTTCTTTAAGATTTTCCAACATTTTTTCCACCTGCAACTTATCATCTTTTACTTTTTCAAGTTCAGCTTCTTTTCTTTTGTATTCCTCTTGCACTTTGAGTAGATGCTATAAGAAAGACAAAAGAGAGTCAAGTCACCAACTAAAGATCCGTGCTTCACTTAAAGTTCCTGGCTGAGGTTAGATATCAGGTGAGCCTGTTTCACTTTTCTCCAGCACACACAATCATTTTTCCATGCAGAGATTGGGAAAATCAAGATATTTCTCACTTTAAGTTATTTTATCTGGCTCTTATGAACTTCCTTTGAACTTGTTCATATTTTAAAAAGGGCCTGAGAAACTAATTGATCCAGTCACTTAACTTCTTTCCTATTCTGGCCAGGAGTAAGGGCAGGGTGCAGTTAATACTGTGTGGGCAATGTCTTAATTGCTGCATAGGAGTGAACTTGATGTTGTAAAGCATTCTCACAAATAGCCATTTGCCAAGCCAAGTTCAATTTCTGTGAGGAAAGTAGTAAACAATACAAATTTTACATATGTTAGTTTCCCTATCAGTACGCAGGGAGCTGGATTTATCATTATTAATAATTTTAACAGTACTATTCCTTGAGTGCCTCATATGTACTAAGCATTGTGCTAAGGGTTTTATATGCATGATCTCATCTAAGGCTCCCAATAAACCTATGATACTATAATCCCTGAGGCTTAAAGAGGTTAAGTGGCTTCCCTAAGGCCATTTGGATAGTAAGTGGCAGAGATGGAATTTAAAACCACATCAGGTTAACCTCAGAGTCCATATTATTAACTACCATTTTATACTATACATTTTTTTGGGATAAGATGGAAGAAATTTTATCATTGTTTACAAGGCTATTTTTCAAATAAAAAATAATCAAAATGAGTGAAAATAATTTTGGGAGAGGTGGAGACCTAATTCTCACTGAGGTCTTTGAAGTGATGAAATGAAAAAAAGTTCACCATTTTTAAATTGCATTTGAGTAGCAGAAATGTCCTCACGTGAAATGGTTACAAAATCAAGGTAAGAGGGGAAAAACAACAACAATAAAAATGTTTCCACATTCTTGCTTGTCAGAGGCTTGCAAAAGACCATGGAAAGGGATAAAAATGGTACAATATATTAATATATTGTCAAAGTTCTTTGATGTCTAGCTGAGGAGATGCATTTTCCGGTAGAAAGATCTCTGATATAATTTACATGTTCTAATTAAACTCCATGGTGACAGTAAAAGGAACATAAGCATTACTTCACACATTTTGCTAATAGGAAAGGTGAAATATTAATGTGATGTTACTTGTCCTATAGGAAGACAATGGTGGCAGAAATAATAACATGGAGCTCCTAGTGCCAGGAGAAGCTCCCTGTTCATAATTTGCAATTTCCCACCAGCAATTAGCTTTGCCCTAGCTGATTCCAAGACATATAGTTAAAAAATTATTGCACAATTTAAGTTGTAAGGAAAATGCCTGGTAGTCTGGTGCAACAGAGGATAGTACTCTTACTCAGAAGCATAATTCCTTTACTGTAGTAAAAGCAGATGTTGATATCTTTTAAATTGTAGGCTCACTGTGGTGATGGTTACATAAAACTTCTTGATGTTGAGCATCTATTACACAATGTTGTATCTGAGTGCAATTACAGTTAGAAACACTTATTTACTACTTTCACATTTTTATTTCAGAATATTATAGGGGTACAAATGTTTTGGTTACATGAATTTATTTTGTACAATTTGAATCAAAGTTACCCAAATAGTGTGCATTGTACCCGTTAGGTGTGAATTTACCCATCCCTTCCTCCTCCTCCCAACTACTTGATTTCTGTTGAGTTTTATGTTCATATGTGCACATAAGTGTTGATCAATTAGTTCCAGTTTAGTATTGAGTGTATGTGGTTCTTGTTTTTCCATTCTTGCACTACTTCACTTAAAAGGATGGTCTCAAGTTCCATCCAGGTTGTTGCAAAAGGTATTAGTTCACCATTTTTTATGGCTGAGTAATGCTCCATTGTATACATATATCACATTTTATTACTTAATTCATGTATTGATGGGGACTTGGGTTATTTACACATCTTTGCAATTATGAATTGTGCTGCTATAAACATTTGAGTGCCAGTGTATTTTTTATAAAATGTCTTTTATTCCTTTAGGTAAATACCCAGTGGTGGGATTGCTGGATCAAATGGTAGGTCTACTTTTAGTTCTTTGAAGTATCTGCATGCTAATTTCCATAGAGGTTGCACTAGTTTGCAGTCCCACCAACAGTATATAAACGTTCCTTTCTTTACACATCCACATCAGCATCTGCTGTTTTGGGACTTTTTGCTAAAAGACATTCCCACTAGAGTTAGGTGATATCTCATTGTGGTTTTGATTTGTATTTCCCTTATGATTAGAGACATTGAACATTTTTCATATATTTATTGGCCATTAGTCTATCTTCTTTTGAAAAGCTTCTGTTCATTTCTTTTGCCAAATTTTTAATGGGGTTGTTTGATTTATTTTCTTGCTGATTCACTTGAGTTCTTCATAGATTCTGGTGATCAGCCCTTTATTGGATGTATAGCATGCAAATATTTTATCCTATTCTGTAGGTTGTCTGTTCGCTCTATTGATTGTTTCCTTGGCTATGCAGAAGCTTTTTAATTTAATCAGGTCTGATTTATTTATTTTTGTTGTTGCTGTGATTACCTTTGGGGTCTTCTTCATAAATTTTGTGCCTAGGCTGATATTTATAAGAGTTTTTCCAACCTCTTCTTCTAGAATTCTTACAGTTTCATGCCTTAGGTTTAAGTCTGTTATCCATCATGAACTAATTTTTGTCAGTGATGAGAGGTGCAGATCCTGTTTCAGTCTTTTATATGTGGTTATCCAATTGTCCAAGCACCATTTATTGAATACAGATTTATTTCCCCAGTATATGTTTTTTGTCTGGTTTGCCAAAGATCAGACAGCAATATGAAGATTGTTTTATATCTAGGTTCTGTGTTCTGATCCATTGGTCTAGGTCTCTTTTCTTGTGCCAGTATCATGCCGTTTTGTTTACTATAGCCTTGTAGTATAGCTTGAAGTCTGGTAAATCGATGCCTCCCAATTTGTTCTTTTTGCTTAAGGTTGCTTTTGCTATTCAGAGTCTTTTCTGGTTCCATACAAAGTGTAGAATTATTTTTTCTAGATCTGCAAAAAATGATGCTCGTATTTTAATGGGAATTGCACTGAATTTGTAAATCGCTTTGGGTAGTATAGACATTCTAACAATGTTGATTCTGCCGATCTATGAACACGATATGTTTTTCCATTTGTTTACATCCTCAGTGATTTCCTTCCTCAGTGTTTTATAGTTCTCCCTGTAGAGGTCTTTCATTTCTTTGGTTAAATATATTCCTAGGTATTTTATTTTCTTTGTTGATATTGTGAAAGGTATTGAGTCTTTGATTTGATTCTCAGCTTGACTGTTGTTGGTGTATAGGAATGCTACTGATTTGTGTACAATTCCAGGAGTCTCTTGGTAGATTCTTTGGGTTTTTCTAGATACAAGATCATATCATCAGCAAAGAGCAATAATTTGACCTAATTTTTCCCCATTTTGATACCCTTGATTTCCTTCTCTTGCCTGATTGTTCTGGCTAGGACTTCCAACACTATGTTGAACAGCAGTGGTGACAGTGGGCAACCTTGTCTGGTTCTAGTTCTGGAATGGGAATGATTTCAGTTTTTCCCCATTCAGCATGATGTTGGCTGTTGGCTTTTCATATATGGCTTTTATAATATTGAGGTATGCTCCATCTATGCCTTTTTTGTTAAGAGTTTTTATCATAAATGTGTGCTGAATTTTGTCAAATGCTTTTTCTGCGTCTATCAAGAGGATCATATGGTATTTGTTTTTGCTTCTATTTATGTGGTGAATCACATTAATAGATTTGCATATGGTGAACCATCCTTGCATCTCTGAAATGAAGCCCACTTGATCATGGTGCATTATTTTTCTGATAAGCACCTGAATTCAGTTTGTTAGGTTTTATTGAGAATTATTGCAACTATATTCATAGGGGATATTGGTCTGTAGTTTTCTTTTCTTGTGTCCTTTCCTGGCTTTGGTATCAAGGTGATATTGGCTTTGTAGAATGAGTTGTGGAGGATTCCTTCCTTCTCTATGTTATGAAATAATTTCTGCAGTATAGGTACCAGTTCTTCTTTGTAGGTCTGGTAAAATTTGGCTGTGAAACCATCTGGTCTGGGACTTATTTTGTTGGGAAATTTTTTATTATTGCTTCAATTCCATTACTTGATATTGGTTTGTTCAGGAATTCTATTCCTTCCTGATTGAGCCTACAGAGGTTGTGTGTTTCCAAGAATTTGTCTGTCTCCTCAACATTTTCTAGTTTACGTGCATAGGTGTTTTAATAGTATTCCAAGATGATATTTTATATTTCCGTAGTATTAGTTGTAATATCTCTTTGGTCATTTCTGATTGACCTCATTGGGGTCCTTTCTTTTCTGTTTCTGGTAAATATAGCAAGAGGCCTGTTGATTATTTTTATCTTTTCAAAGAACCAGCTTTTTATTTCATTAATCTTCTGTATAATTCTTTTGTTATTAATTTCATTTAGTTCTGCTCTGACCTTTGTTATTTCTTTTCTTCTGAAGGGTTTGCTCTTCCTTTTCCAATTCCTAAAAATGATTCATCAGACTGTTGATTTCCGATCTTTCTGTCTTTTGGATATAGGCTTTTATGTCTATGAATTTTCTTCTTATGACTTTTTCTGCTGAATCCCACAGATCTCGATAATTTGTGTCCCCTTTGTCATGCAGTTTGAAGAATCTTTTGATTTAATTTACTCTTTGACCAATAATCATCCAGCCATAGAGTTGTTTAATTTCCATGACTTTTTGTAGAGTTGAGTGTTTCTGTTAGATGTGATTTCTAATTTTATTCCACTGTGGTCTGAAAAGATACATGGTATAATTTCTATTTTTTTTTAAGTCTGATGAGATATGTTTTGTGGCCTAGGATATGATCAATCTTAGAGAATGTTCCATGAGCTGATGAGAAGAACATATATTCAGTGGTTTTGGGGTAGAATGTTCTGTACATGTCTGTTACACCCATTCATTCTAGAGTCCCTTTTAAGTCCAATGTTTCTTTATTTATTTTCTGCCTGGATGATCTGTCCAGATCTGTCAGTGGGGTGTTGAAGTCCCCGGCAACTATGATGCTGCTGTGTATCTCTTTGCTTAGATCTAGTAGGGTTTGCTTTATGAATCTGGGTGCTCGTGTGCATAAATATTTAGGATTATTATGTCTTCTTGTAGAATTATTCCCTTCACCAGTATATAATAACCATCTTTGTCTTCCTTTACTTTTGCTGATTTGAAGTCCATGTTATGTGATACGAGAATGGCTCACCAGCTTTCTTTTGATTTCCATTTGCATGGAATATTGTTTTCCATCTCTTCACCTTGAGTATGAATGAGTCTTTGTGGGATAGATGTGTTTCCTGGAGATAGAAGATACTTGGCTTGTATTTTTTTATCCATTGAGCCAGCCCATGTCTCTTTAGTGGGGAGTTCAAGCCATTCATATTTATTGAAAGAATTGGTAAGTGGGGTGGACTTCTGTTCATCCTGTTAAGTAGAACTTTATTGCTTTGTTTTGCCACTTGAGCCATTGCAGTACATGGGCTCTGAGCTTTAGCTTTTGGGTGTTTTATGCCAGTGGGTGACTATTGTGCTGATCCTTGTATAATGCAGTTCTAAGTACTTCCTACAGGGCAGGTCTGGTATTTACAAATTCCCTCAGCATTTGCTCGTCTGACAAAGTCTTTGTTTCTCCCTCATATAAGTAATTTAGTTTTTCAGGATAAAAAATTTTAGTCTGGCCATTATTCTGTTTGAGAAGACTGAGAATGGGGTCCCAACTGAGTAAAGTCTCAGTTGAGAAGTCTGCAGTTAGTCTGATGGGTTTTCCTTTGTAAGGTACCTGTTGCTTTCATCTTACAGCTCCTGGGAGAGCCTCTTTTGTGTTTACTTTGGCCAGTCTGATAACTATGTGTTGCGGTAATTGCATTTTTGCAATGAATCTCCTAGGTGTCCTTTGAGCTTCTTGTACTTGGATATCTATATTTCTAGCAAGGCCAGGGAAATTTTCCTCAATTATTTCCTCAAATAGATTTTCTAACCCTTGTGGATTTTCTTCTTTGCCCTCAGGGATGCCTACGATTCTTATGTTAGGCCTCTTTACATAATCCCATATTTCTTGTAGGTTTTGTTCATTCCTCTTATGTGTCAGTTCTCTCACTTTGACTGACATGTTTAATTCACAGGTGTTGTCTTCAAGCTCTGAGATTCTTTATTCTGCCTGATGTAGCCTATTATTAAGGCTTTCCACTGTGTTTTGTATTTTCTTGAATTAATTTTTCATTTCTGGAAGTTCTGGTTTTTTTTTTTTAAGAAGTTTATTTCCTCAGTAAATTTTTCATTCATTTCCTGCATTGTTTTTGTGGTTTCTTTGTGTTGGGTTTCTATTTTTTCTTGTATTTCATTGACTTTCCTTACACTCCATATTTCAAATTCTTCATCTGTCATTTCAATCTTTTGATTTTGGTTGGTATCCATTGGTAAGGAGTTATTGCTTTCTTTTGGGGTATCCTTTTGCTCTGATTTTTCATGTTTCTGGAGTTCTTTCACTAATTCCTTCTCATCAGGCCTCTCAGTTGAGACCTGGGAGTGCTAGGCCTGGCTTATGGGTCTGTCTCCAGGTCCCCAAAGATCAATCCCTGAGAATGCCAGGGAGAGGAATACTGATCCTGAGTTGTCTATGGGGTGTTCTAGTAGGTTTGGTGTACCTCTCAGGTTACTTCTGACCTGCTGGCTTCACCTCTTCCCAACATTGTGTAGTGAGTTAGGTCCTCCAGCTTAATCTCAGTGATGGTGGGTGGTACTTGTGAGTATGAATCAGCTGCTCCCTGTTTGATTGGGTTGGGAGGTGGTATGCTGAACTATGGGGTTGTTCCCCCATCATTGATTGATCTTTGTGTGGACGAATCAGCTGCTGAGATGGTCTCCTGTGCCTGTGGTAAGCTATGGTCCCTCAGGTGGGGCATTTGAATGCCCCAAGCTTTAAGAGGGACCACGTAGCTCCCAGGGGTTTGCTTGATCCCTATTTCCCCTGAAGTTGGGGGAGAAGCAAGACAAATTGTGGCTGGATTGCAGGAGCCTGAAAGGCTTTGCAAAGCCTGGGTGTGGATCAGTAGTTGATTTTCTGGCCACTAGAGGGAGGTGCTGGTAGGAGGGTCAGGACAAGCTTTCCAAACTGGGAGTTCTGTTCATGGGGGAGGGTCCTAAATGCTTGTATTCTAAGGTCCTGGGCTGGGATCTTTCCACCCTTATCTAGTAGTGGTTTTCCTGTGGGGAAGGGTAGGCACTCCCCAAAATGGCCACTTCTTGGACCCCCCCCCATACCTTGTAAAATTGAGTCAGTAACTGCTGTAATGGGCATGCAAATTGACCTCCTGTCAGTAGGTGGTGCTTGCTGGAAGAACGAGATGCAATGTTGTTTTTGGGTCCTGTGTGTGGCTGTAGTCCCTTAGGAGAAGCACTCGTATGCCCCAGGTGCTGTAGGAGGCCCTCGAATTTCCAGGTGAGTCCTTATTCTCTGCTTCAGCAGAGGTGGGTGATACTTTACATTTCATACTTGAAATTATATGTAGGTAAACCCATTCACATAAATGACTGTTAATACAAAATAAAACAAAATAAAAAAAATTGGTAATAGGTGCCCAAACCATTGATACTTAAAAACCCATAACGTCCCTACTTACAGCCAAATCAAGGGTAGGATTCCTTCCATTTCTTCTAAAAGGCTGTATTATTTGGAATTCTATCAACTAGATACTGATTTATCAGCACTTCTTCATATCTACTAATAAATAATTAAGGTTCTTCCTAAAGACCCTGAGATCCTGCCTAGATCCTGAAGTATCTTCTGAAGAATGAAGAAAAAATCAGATTATGTTCAGTGTAGTTTTGATGTTAAGTATTTTTCACTGAAAGCTCATTCTTTGAAAATTAGTGATCCATTGCTATCTCTGTATTAACCAGAATATTTCATTTACTGTAACACATAATTCCTTCATCAGCCATGCCAGAGAATATGGCATCAAGAAAAATAACAGGTTTGATACTTTATTTGCTTGCAGGGGACCCTTCTACAGGTTAGGAGCGGATGCTGTCCTTCAAAGAAGCTCAGAAAAACCAAGTGTCTTTACCTGCTGCATTCCTTGCAGGGCTTGTTGCAGGAGCTTCAGCTGCTGTTCTTTGTTTGGGTCATCTTCTCTGTGGGCTTTGCCTTGTTCTTGCTTGAGTAGTTCTACCTCATTCCGGTAGGCATCAAGCTGCCAACGGAGGCTGTCATTTTCTTCCTTCAGAGCTTCTGCCTGTGACACTAAGGCTAAACAATCAATGTAAAATATCAAACCATATTTACAGATTCCTTTGTGATTCATCTAAGTATCATGAAAAGTTGCTATTTTAAATTAACATGTATAAAAAGCCTCTTGAAGAACTTTAGGTCTGAGTTGGTCGTGGCAACAAAAGATGGACACAAAAGCACACAGGCCCATTTTTCTAAATAAATGAACCAGGATTCCAACACACAAAAGTTCTCATCATAGTTCATATTCTCTACCCCAAATATAACTAAGATATCTCCAGGTAGCATTGATTACTTTTATTTGAAATACAGCAAATGATAAGAGCCCTGTAATAATAAAATATAGGACTAATTGCTCACACTGACAACTGACTGCATAATAATTTTGTTGACAAATGTTTTTCAAGAATGTAGCATTGAGTAGTCCTATAGAGGAAAGGTAAATGTAAAAATTAAGACATAAGATTTTCAGTTTCTGTTCCAGCATGTCTGGACCTTAAAAGTTGCCACTCTGTCTTAAAGCAAGGAAAAAGCTGAGCAAACTGAAAAATCAACAACTCTTCTTTTATCTGTCAGAGAAGTAAGGTTACAGGGCAAACCACTGCTCTGGCCCCCCCTTTGGAGACACAAACAGGCAATTATAGAGAATTACAATGTACTAGACTGGAAACCAATGAGCAGAAACCTCTGTGGGAACTAGTGCCTGGGTAGGAAAATCTAAACTGTAATTGATGAATTGTTGGAGGCTCAGTGTGGACAAGTCTGTGAGTTAAAAACTCCAGGGGGACCCAGTAATAGGGAAGCCCCCACACTTTTTTTTAGTTTTATCTCCAGAAGATCTACCAGGTCCTCACAGTGAATATTAGAGAAAAATCTCCTTGTGTTTATGGCATGGGGAGGGGAAAAGGAACCATTTTGATATTTGAAATGGCAGTGTGTTTTGCTCCTTTTAATAAAGGTTTCCCTCTGGATAAACTATTTTATCAGAGCCTAAGCCATTGGGGTTTTAGAAGAGCCTCATAGACCTGGGGGAAGGGAGGGGAATATCCAACTCTAACCTCTTCCAGCCATCCTGTCTTAGTTAAGGTAGGAAGGCAGACAAAACTGAGATGCACTTGTGAAGTTCACAGTCCAGGGCCTCAGGTTCATGAAGACTGAGACCTATCATAGAACTAGAGAATACTTCGCTTCCTCCCACACCTTACTACCACATTAGTAAAGGCCTATTTACTGGAGATTGTAACAAAAAATTACAAGACATACTAAATGGCAAAAAATACAGTTTGAAGACATAAAGCAAATATCAGAACCAGATATGGCAGGGATGTTAGAATTATCATATTGGGAATTTAAAAAAACTATGATTAATATGAAATGGGCTTTAACGGAAAAATTATACAACCTGCATGAAAAGATGAATAATATAAGCAGAGAGATAGAAATTCTAAGAAAGAATCAGAAATAAATACCAGAGATTGGAGAGATAGGAACACTCATACACTGCTGGTGGGACTGTAAACTAGTGCAACCTCTGTGGAAAGCAATATGGAGATACCTTAAAGAGATACAAGTAGAAGTACCATATGATCCAGCAATGCCATTACTGGTCATCTACCCAAAAGATCAAATGACAATCTATAAAAAAGACACCTGCACCTAAATGTTTATAGCAGCACAATTCACAATTGCAAAGATGTGGAAACAACCCAAGTGTCCATCAATACATGAATGGATTAATAAAATGTGGTATATGTATACCATGGAGTACTATTCAGCTATAAGAAACAATGGTGATATAGCACCTCTAGTATTCTCCTGGACAGAGCTGGAATGCATTCTACTAAGTGAGGTATCCCAAGATGGGAAAAACGAGCACCACATGTACTCG
>CAUYSK010118724.1:0-27901 GCA_963575035.1 Avahi laniger | reverse complement strand
TGTGCAGAAGCTTTTTAATTTGATCAGGTCCCATTTATTTATTTTGGTTGTTGCTGTGATTGCTTTTGGGGTCTTCTTCATAAATTCTTTGCCTAGGCCAATGTCTAGAAGAGTATTTCCAACATCTTCCTCTAGAATTCTAATAGTTTCATTCCTTAGGTTTAAATCTATTACCCAGCGTGAGTTGATTTTTGTGAGAGGTGAAAGGTGTGGATCCTGCTTCAGTTTTCTACATGTGGCTATCCAGTTTCCCCAGCACCATTTATTGAATATGGATTCTTTTCCATGGAGTACTGTTCAGCTTTAAGAAACAATGGTGATATAGCACCTCTTGTATACTCCTGGATAGAGCTGGAACACATTCTACTAAGTGAGGTATCCCAAGAATGGAAACACAAGCACCACATGTACTCGCCATCAAATTGGTATTAACTGATCAACACATGAGTGCACATATAAGAATAACATCTATTGGATGTTGGGCAGGGGGGAGGGGGGAGAAGGGAGGAGGGGACGGGTATATGCATACACAAAGAGTGCAATGCGCACCACCCGAAGGATGGACATATTTGAAACTCGGACTTGGGGGGGGGAAGGGCAACATATGTAACCTAAACATCTGTACTCCCATAATATGCTGAAATAAAAAAAAAAGAAATTATAGAAGAATTTTCTATAATTAATATAAAACACACTTTTTCAGATTCTAAGAACCTACCTCAGATCTATTAGGTGGGAATACATCTTCCCTGTGTATGATATTTCTTTCTAGACAAAGAAAAATACTTAGTGTTACTTAAAGCCTCCTTTTAGCTGTTCCTCTGCCCTGGGGGAAAGGGAGTAATTTATGTCATTGGATAACTTTGTGATGATAAAACTGACATTGTTTATCTCTGTCCTTTTATTAATACTTAGGAGCAAGCTCCCCACATGAAGTAGGCAGATATTCCTCTTGGTTGCTCTCAGGGGAGACTCTGACACTTTGGGGGTGTAATAGGCAGTATCTGTGCAGTACCATTGTGACTAGATCCTGCTAATTTCAATTACAGTGGTAGGAAGACACTTGACCCTGATACTAAAGTGCATTCTATAACGATGCCATAATATTGTGGCCTCTAGCTAGACTTTCAAAAAAAAAAAAATCTACTTACTGAGAATTTGCATATAGCAGCAAGAAGAGACTAAGATAAAAATTGATCTCAAAAAGTGGAGTGCTGCTATAAAAAAAAATCTAAAAATGTAGAAGTGGCCTTGGAACTGAGTTATAAGTACAGACTAAGAATTTTGGAGTGTGTACTAGAAAAAGCCTGCATTGCCATGAACAGACTATTAAGGACAATGCTGGTGAGGGCTCAGGAGAAAAGGAGAAAAGCTGTATAGAAAGCTTGGATTGTCTTAGAAAACACCTAAGTAATCCTAAGCAGAATATTGCTAGAAATATGGATTATGAAGGCCATTCTGATGAGGTTTCAGACAGAAATGAAGAACATGTTATTGAATAATGGAGAAAAGACCATCCTTGTTATAAAGTGGTGAAGAACTTGGCTAAATTGTGTTTGTTTCCTGTGGATAGTAGGACCTGTGAGTGAAGAAATTGGATATTTGGCTGAGGAAATTTGTAAGCAAAGTGTTGAAGATACGACTTTGATTTTTTTGACTCCTCATAGACAAATACAAGAAGAGGGAAATGACTTAAAGATGGGATTTTTAATCAAAAAAGGAACAGAGGTTAAAGATTGGAAAATTTTTAACCTATCCATCTTATAAAAAATAAGAAAATATGATCAGAAGAGAATTCTCAGGTGTGGCCAAATGACCCTCTGACAAGATTAGTCAACCATATCAACAGAAACCAGGAGCTATTGTTTAAGACAATAGAAGAATGTAAAGAGGGTCCCCCCATACCTGTGGGACCTTAGAGGAACACTGCCCAGTGCCACCTCACATTGCAGGCTCTGTTCCTGCATTCCAGCACTATACGCCTTGGCTGCCTTGGTTGTGGCTATGGTGGGTCAGGTGTGGCATGGGCCAGAGTGGTTGCTTCTCTGGATGATGCATTCTTGGCTGATGTGTGGAGTCCATGAGCCCAGGGGGCATGCGCAGGAAGACAGGTATGCCCCTCCTTGCTTGCAATTCTCAGGCAGAGTGAATTGAGAACTCAATATCCTGAGATAAGGAGGAACTATTCAGTGTGGCCTAGGCAGTCCCTACATCCCTCTTAGATCAGAATGTCCTGTGATACTTCAGTCCAGCAATCCCAGTAATCCCTGGGACATAAAATCCAGAGCAAAATGCTTTCAGGGTTCCTCAGCTGCAGTGCAAAGTGGGGCACATGCAAATGAGATGCCATCCACTCTGGGAAGTCATGAGCCTTGGAGGGGGGAGCAATTAACCATGGATCCTAATCTTCCATTGATTCTTGCTGCCTATTTATGAGTAATAAAGTTGCTTTGCCTAATGTGTTATGTGACTATTCTGTCTCACTGGACTCATACTCTGGTAATTGGGTTTGTGCAAAACCTCTGGCAACTGGGTTTGTGCAAAAACTCCTGCCAGATCTAGGAATTTTAGCAAAAATTGGCCAAGTGTTTAGAATCTCTCCTGGAATTGATAATTGGTGCACAGTGTTCCCCTCCCAGGGACTGATACTGATGCATAGTATTAACATTTCTGCTTAACTGCATGTATGACTCCATCTAGGGCCATGTGTCCAAAGAGCCTTTGGACTTAGTTACAAAGTCACCATCGGAATGGGGCCCAGGCAGAGAGTTGCTTCAGGGTCATCTGGCCAAGCTATGAAGAGGGGGCTGGCCAAAGCCATAGTGGCAGGACAGGGCTTTCAGAGCCTTGGATGCCTAACCTCTGTCTGGCAAAGCTGTGGGGGTAGGATCATCGCCTCTGTGTGTCTGGAGGTTGGGCCTCTGCCCCAGTGGGCTTGGAGGGCAGATCATCTAATCAAAGAAGGTAATCCTCAAGCCTTAAGGTTTGATGTTATTGCCCTTTTGGGTTTTGGACTTGGAACCAGTTGCCCCTTCCTTCCTATTTCTCCCTGTTGGAATGAGAATGTCTGTCCTGTGTCTGTTCCACCATCGTATTTGGAAGCACATAACCTGTTTGGGTTTACACGTTAACAGCTGAAAATAAATTTGCCTCAGAATGAATCATACCTTGAGTCTCATTCATATCTGACTTAGATGATATTTAGGTGAGACTTTGCACTTAGACTTTTCAGTTGATGACATGTGAGAAGGACACAAATTTTGAGGAGTTGGGACATGAAGGCTGTAAACTGACTATGTCTGCCTCCAAATTCATTTGCTGAAATCTAATTCTCAATGTGATGGTATTTGGAAGTGGGGCCTCTGGGAGGTAAGTCAGTCTTGAGGGTAGAATCCTAATAAACGAAATTAATGCCCTTACAAAAAAGGCTTCAGAAAGATTCCTCACCTCTTCTGCCATGTGAAGTCATAGCAAGAAGACAGCTGTCGATATACCCGAAAGCAGTTCCTCACCAGACACCAAATCTTTAGGCGTCCTGATCTTGGACTTCCTAGCCTCCAGAACTGTGAAAAATAAATGTTTGTTATTTGTAAGTCCCCCAGTCTAGGACAATTTGTTACAGCATCCTGAATGGACTAAGACAGATGTTAAATGTCTATGAGAGACAGAAGAGGGATTTGAATGTGACTGAAGATTTGAGCATGAACAAGTGGATGATAGAGGTACCATTACCCAGAAATAGCACTTCTTAAAGGCAAAGGCTGGTATAGTGGTAGTTGCAGCCTATGATGTGGTTTGATGGGACTTTTTGCTTTTCACCATTCAATCTGATTTCTAGAGACATAGCTGTTGCACAAATTCATTACTATCCACAGGAACAAACGAAATGTCTCTGCTTTAAAAATTTTGAGTAGAAATTATATGATACATCTGCCAGCAATTACTATGGGTGTAACTGAAGTGCACATAGCTCACTGGCCCTCGGTAACATTGTTTTCAAATAATAATCTCAGAAGGAGGCACTTTTCTAAAACTTTCAGTTGATCTACAATCTCCTAGACTACTTTCATAATTGAATTTTTTTACTAGATATATTATTTCAATCTTGGCCACTGACCAAAAGAGAACATTGTTGGTGAATTTGTAACTTTTCAATTTTACATAAAGAAACATCTGAGCAGTGACTTTACTTTTTTATTTTGATCTTTGACACATGGCTGCAAAATGTCATGTTTAGTTACCCAGAAAAAGCAACCACCCTGGCAAAAAAAAAAGGGTGATTGTGCAAAGTCTAAGAAGCTTGATATCCTCTGCTCATGTATTAGGAGAAGAAAGAGTAACCTCCCACAAGACTGAGGCAGAAAATGCTTTGCATCAGCATCAGGGCCAAAAAATCCTTATTTATAATCAAATATACTGTTTTACTCAGAAAAAATATTTAAAAATAGGAAAACCCAAGAGTCTACAATCAGTTGCTCTAAATAATGTCTCAGGTATGGATTTCCGAAGCATATCTGGAAAGACTATCTCAAGATTAGAAACTGTCTGTGTGTAGTCCATAGACTGGATATTATGTAACATATATCTCAGCCAGTGATGCTATCAGAACTGTGTTAGTTGAATGTCACAGGCAGATTCACAATTTAATTGTTCTTAAGAACTCCTTTCCCTAGGTGGATAGTGCTGGCACATTATAAAATGTGTAACCCAAGCCTGTGTAGCATCATCATTTGGCCAGCCTACTAAAAGCTTTGTGGAAAAAATAATACTACATGAAGTGGGAGATCCCCAAATTTAGTATAACAATGAAGCTTATGTTTTCTCCTTGGATGAGAGGAAGCATTTTATTACAAAATAGACAGACCCTCTGTAAAGCACAATTTCCTGTGAAATTTTTGTAATAATATCCACCTTATAAGATTGCTTTAATAATCACATGAAATGGAAAGCCTTGCTTACATTAGAACTTCAATAAATGTTCATAAGCCCTGTGACTTTGGGTAAGTTACTTACTAATTCTGTGTCTCAGTTTTCTCATCTATAAAATGGATCTCATACTACTTCCTTCAGAGCATTGAGTGAAGGTTAAATGACATAATAAATGACAGACTCTTAGAATAGCACTTGTTGATAGTAATCGCTCAATAAATGTAGTTCTTATTATATTGTCATTATTATTTATTGCCTGCGTGCTAATAAGACATGCCATATGAAGAGAAAAATGCAAGCTCAGAAGGATTTAAGATATTATGCACATTTTTTTCAGGGGATGGTGGGTAAATAGGGGAATAAAGCTGAAGTGGGAGGTGCACAATACTGCAGTACCAATAAAGACAACAAATAAAAATACTAATGAAGGAGTTTCAACTGTCAAAGATCTTGAAGATTATATCAAGTAACTTGGGCTTTTTGATTAGAAAAGATGGAAAGCGAGCAAAGTCTTAAATCAGTGGGTCATATAGCTATACCTGTATTTTTGAAAGACTACCAAAGGGGATGTAGATGATCCCTAAAGAGAAGGTAAGGAGAAGCAGGGAGAGATTTAGGAAGTTTTGCAGAAGGTGGGTACAACAAAGCAAAAGCAGCAGCAATGGAAAAGAGGAGACAGCTACAGGAAATGATAAAATCAATGAGCTGGCTGATTGGATGTGGGGATTAAAGGAAATGGCTAAAGCTGTTTGGAAGTTTCTAATTTGTGAAGTGGAATGATGGAATCAAGATGGAGAATGTGATATGAGATCATTCTGGATTATCCAATGGTTGAAATCATTGGTGTGAGACACTGCCTAGAAATATTGCTTAGGAAGGAAAAGGAAAGGAAAGAGCATGGAACTTTGAGCAGTTCCTACATTTATTTAATAAGTGGTCAGAAATCAAAAGGGGCCAAGGAATGGCACTCAAAAATCAGTCAGAGAGTAGAAAGTAGGCAGGAGAAAATAGCAGAATGAAAATCCAGAGAGATGTGCGTTTCAGAAGAAACAGACCAACTATTACGGTTTTAGGAATATTCAATCATCATTAATGAAAAGATATTCTATTTAAATGCTTACTTAGTGCTGAAAATAATTGTCTCTACACTTTTTTTCGTGTTCAATCTCCTTGTTCTTCAAATACCAAATAGACTTTACAAACTTCCTTTGCTTCGATTCTCTTCCAAGCCCTTCAGTTCCTGGATGGTAGGCAGGTGATGTAACTATACCAAAGGGAGTGCTCTAAAATAGTACATGGGTGATGTACTTGTATCTGAGTCTAGTGACGTCTGCTCACAGCGATTCAGAACAGATCTCAGCTATGATATATTGTGTATATAGACAAAAACTAAAAATTCGATCCAATGGCTAGAAATGTTTTTTTGTGTGTGTTATAAGTGATTCTTATTTTTAAAGTGCTTGAAATGCTTGACTCACTCAGTGATTTGTTTTTCTCTTTGAAAGTTGGGATCATATACATATGATTCTCAGGAAGCACTCCCCAATGGGCAAAAGAAAAAGTATTGCATGGTCAGTTCAGTGTATTAAAGGCTTGGTACAATTTTATGCCTAAATGTGATATATTCATAATATGTCCTTCATCCAATTTGCTTAACAATCTGCCTATTCTTTAAGTTACTTGAAGTAAGATAATACATCTTCTGTAAACTATAAACCTCTAAGTACCCAAAATGTTCCTATTCTTTCCAGTTTTGGGGTACAAGTGAAGTCATGATAACATTAATAACCCCAAATATTTTAACTTAGTCTGTACCACTAAGCTTCCCACCTTGGCACATAGGATCTGTGTGTTCCTGGGCATGTAGTCAGACTGTAGGATCTACTTAATCTTCAGCTTTTTTTTCAGATTTGATGTGGGTTGCTTGTCCCATTGCCACTAATTTTGGTGTCCATGTAGGAATCATAATACCCTTGTTTGGCGTACAATCTCCCTATTACAGAGCCACTAGTCCTTGAAATGCCAAAGTGGTTCTAAGTATAAGGTTCTAAGTAGAGGTGAGGAGAGTGGCTTTTTTCCACTCTGTGACAAGATTTGTCAACTTGGCCCTAGATGCACATTGTTTTTGACTAGGGTCTCCAGTAAAAATATCTCAACAAAATATCTCCTCCATCTGTTAGCCAACACCCTCCTAAATACTAGGGAAGCAGGATAGCAGTACAAGAGGTCATGAAGGGGACAGAAACCATTTCATACTCCTCTACTTCGTTATCTTACTCTTTCCCTCCCACTATTCCCTCAGTGTGCAATGGCCCGTATCCAAATTCTTCCTCTTTCGCTGGTTATAAAACAAAAGGTTTATGTATTTCAATGGTCTCACCAAAAGATTCTCAGGGCTGCATATAGTGTCGTGTGCCTATAGTCTCAGTACCGCTTGAGCTTAGGAGTTGGAGGATGTGTTGCACTCTGATAGTGCTTGGGAATAGGCACTGTACTCCAGCCTGGGCGACATTGTGAGAACTTGTCTCTAAAAAATAATAATAATGATAATAACATCCTTGGGGTGTGGCTCTCTATGATAGCATTGTCAATGTTCTAGCAAATTGTTTAATATGTCCTGTTATACTTGCATAAATATAAATAATTTTACCATAAATAGATACAGATATTGATATATATCACTTTTTACTGAGGCCAAGAGCAAGTCAAGATACCAAGATACCAAGAGCAATTGCATAAGATGGGTGTGAATGCTCAGCTGCTTGTTCACCTCATGCTAAAAGAATTGCAAAACAATTTCTGCTCAGCCTTATCCCACTATCCAATTCTAGGCTGTATATTAAGAAATTTGTAGAAGTGAACAAAAGTGACTATTTTGAAAGGCATTGCTTCTGTGTTTTATATCTTGTTGTTCCATCTTCTCCAAGGGAAAAGTGTTCTTCCATCTTACCTAAAGCCAATGAAAAGAATTTTAAGTAGACCACTTAGAGTGATTCACAAAGCCTCTTGGAGTTTAGTAAACTTCGGTATCATGAGTCAGCCTTGGAAAAGCTAAATGTCATAAGCTATGACATTGGGAGCAAACTGTGTTTCCAACATAGAAAGGAGCTACCCTGGGTCAACTGTTCAATTTGATTACCTGGAAGGTCCATGTGACCCCAGCAAAGAGGAAGAATCCTGGAACCCCAGGTTTGTGAGAGAAGTTGTAAATGGCTAACTAAGGGGAAGCATTGATTAATCATGGGACCTACAGAGGAAGTTCACAGTGGAGGATCTTCAAGGAACCCACACAGACACCCAGTGAATCAAAGAGCCAGTAATTGTACACCTGGCATTAAAGGACATCAATGCCCTAGGACAACTCTGCAAGTCCATAATGCAGTGCCTCTCCTCTCTGAACCTGGTTAGGCAGGCAACAGCAGCTATTGATACGGGAAGGAGGTAATAAAGAAGCAAGTTCAAGTTAACCACATACCCGTCTCCCTTCCCACTCTAGATTTCCAGGCCTGTGGGAACTCTAATTAGGGACATAGGAAAAGTTAAAATTAGAATCAGTTAGGAATGTTAAAAATACATTCGGGGGAGTATATTTTATAGTTACTTAAGTTACTAAGAAACTGGAAAAATATACATGGCCTGCCTAAGATAGTAATTAACCAGGGACAGAGGAAAACAACTTGCACAGCACCATTTTACAAGACGAATGTGGTGCATAAAATAAGGGCTTCCCAAAGATGTCCTGTCCTAAATCCTCAGAACCTGTGAATATAATGCATTACATGATAAAGAGGGATTAAAGTTGCGAGTGAAATTAAGGTTGCTTATCAAATGACCTTAAAATAGGGAGATTACCCTGGCTTATCTAGGTGGGATCAATGTATTTCCAAGGGTCCTTAAAAGTGGAAGAGAAAAGCAGAAGTGTCAGTGTCAGAGTGATGCGATATGAGAAAGACTCAACTGACCATTTCTGGCTTTGAAGATGAGAGACATGGTCCAAGGAATGAGAGCACCTTTTAAAAGTTGTAAAGGGAAAAAAAAAAATGAATTGTCCTAAAGAGTCTCAAAAAAGGAATGCAGCCCTGCTGATAGTGAAGCCTGTTTAGGATTCTTGACTTTCAGAATGTAAGATAATAAATTTGTGTGTTTTAAGCCACTAAGTTTGTGCCGATATGGTAAAATAGCTATAGAAAACTAATACAGGGCATGAAGAGAAATAACAAAACTGATCACTGCTACTCCTTACTATATCTAAGTTATATATGTTTTAAAAACCATATGGCTTGTGCCAATTATGTAAGAGGGAAAATTCTCCTAGCAAGGGATATCATGTATTTATTTTAGCACTTAGTGAAATTGATTTATCTTCCAAACAAACCTCTCTGTAATTCTTACAAAATAAATTGGGCTGTTTGCTTTAAAATTCAAATTGCTAATAAGGAGGGTGTCTCTTCTGACATAGTTGACCTCATTCTGCCAAAGTTTCCAGAAGAGTTTTCCAAGCCAAAGGTATAACCAATGAGAAATGAGAATGCCCACTATTAAATTGTTCTTGGAGTGATGTCATACCTCTTTATGAGGTTGGCTGATTTCTGCCTATTTGTAAAGAAGAATGAAGGTGCAATCTGAGTCCTGGGAGCTAATGACAAGCAAACCTCTGGGTCTGGATTTAAGGGAGGAACATTCCATTAATTTACAAATATTCTGTGGTTTTCTTCTGGAGAGAAAGAGCATAGAGGCAATTGTTAACACCAGAATGTTTGGATTAGCTGTTGATTTGATTGAAAACAAAAGATAATCCCTACCTCCTCCTCTGAGGATCTCAATTTAGAGTTGCTACCAACAGACTAAATGAGAGCCATTTCTTATATTGTGTTCTCAGAAAAATATTTATACAAGGTAACACACTGAGAACTTTGCTGTTTAAGTCCAAACTCAGGCTGATGGAGAGCTTCCCTGCTCTTGCTGTGTGTACATGTTTTATACACACACAGTACACATGTCTTTCCTATATTTTTAAGTTGCATCCACTTTACTCAATGCCTTGCCTATTGATTTCAATTATGCATTTTGGCTAGTATAAATAAGAGAAGACTACTTTTTCTTTCCGCATTCCTATAAAAATGCTAATTTTTGAAGACTACTTGTGGACAAGATAAGAAGTATAGGAAATAAAGAAAAGCACAAAAATAATCTTTTCTTCATATGCATAGTCTTAGCATGGTTTCTAGCATAATATGGCAAATAATACCACCATCACCACCACCACAACTATTACCACCACTAATACAAATTTTTAATACTATCGCATTCTCTTGAAAATATCTGCTCCAGTCCTAACTAACATTTTCCTCAACAACTCAATAACCTACAACCTTCTCTCCATAATGTGGTTATTGTTCCCCATTGGTGTGATCTAGGGTTGAGGTACCTTGAATAAGAATGGGTTTCCTAAAATAATTTCTCAAGATTCTAGTAGCCCAATCATAATAACTACTGAACATTCAGAATATATGTTTACATTTGCACTCCCCTAAGACAACTGGACACCTCCTTTGTTTAAGTTCATTCACAGATTTTATTGTAAAGTGTCCTGAATTTGCTGTTTCTGACTTGTATAACATTGTTCTATAGTCTCGATGGATGTCTCACCATATCAAAACAGAGGATTTTTACTATTCTTTATTCTTTATTCATCCACCATTTGTACTGCTCAATGTAGCAGATGTTGAAAGAATCAGCTTCTCTTTCTACTCCAGGCCTGGAACTCATTAAACCTAATCACAGATCTGAAACATTTAACCATGTAATATATTTAGCTGTGAGTGTTGCTCATAGTAGATGTGTAGTTAATGTTTTCTGATTATCTTATCTTCCTTATAAATTCTTCATAGTGGGAAAAGAAGCATCAGCATCTTCTCTCTATAACTTTCAAGTTCCTGTAAGAAATTCTTACCCCAAGTGAGTGGCATAACATGAACACAATGGAGGTTCATTCCTTACTCATGTAACTGTTTCCGGTGGGCTTCCACAAGAAGGAAAGACCTACACTTGTTCCATCTTGAGACTAAGTTTTTAGATTGGGCCTCAGGGTTTTCTGTATTTACTTGGCAAGTGGGTAAGAAGTGATTTCCACTTCTCAACCACCTTGGCCTGAGCCATGATATGTCTCTTCTATTTCCATTCTATGGACAAGAACTAGTCACATGACATCACCTAGATGCAAGAAGGACTGCAAAATCTAGTTCCCTGACGTGGATCTACCTCCTTGCAACAACTCTATATATTAAAGGGGAAGGACAGATCTCTGTTGATCAGTTAGAGCTTCTGCCACAAAATTCAATTTACATTTGATATATGTATGTATGTGTACATACACATAAACACATATCACACACCAGGTATTTTATATATATTTTAACCTCATATCACTATGGCAAAAAGCAATGTGTTTTATTTTACAGGCAATGTATAAAACCTTGAAGCTCATCCAAATCTATTATTATCTGATAAACCCTTTTCCTCAGTGCAGGATATAAAATATGTTCACATCTGTTATAGATTCAATTATTGGCCTTGGGTCTTTGTGCTTTTGCCATATAACTATTCTGTCCCTCTATTGGAGGAGCACACTTTCCTGCCCCTTCACTTTGAGCTCAGCCACATAATTTCTTTGACTAATAGGATGTTAGAAAACATAACACAAGTAGGGGCTTAAAATGTACTTGTGCATTTGAATTTCCCCTCTGGCACCTCCACCACTGCTATTCGAAGAACATGCCAAAGCTAGCTCAATGGTCCAAGAGGGACATGAGGCATGCAGAATAAAGTTGCTGCAGCTGACTCACAGATATGCAGTGAGAAGCAGAGTGGTCTAGCTGAGCTCAGCCTAGATCAGCTGAACTCTAGCGAGCTCATAAATCTGCGAGAATGCTTAATATTGTTGCATGCTACTGAAATTTCATGTATTGCATAATATTAGTGTGTCAGTAGCTAATTGATATAACATATTTTTAAAATTTTTCATACTGGCACAGTGATATGTGCCTGTAGTCTCAGCTACTCGGGAAGCTGAGGTGGGAGGATCCCTTGAATCCAGAAGATCAAGGCCAGCCTGGGAAAGATAGACAGATCCCATCTCTAAAAAAAAGAAAAAAAAATTTTTCAATAGCCACCATTCCCATATTATCACAGAAATAATTTTCCCCTGGACTTATGTAGTTTAAATGGTAATTGATTAGTTGTCTTTCAAATGCAAGGTAATAAGAAATTGGAGAGTGAGATCAATCCACTAATGCTATAGCTGCCATTAGGTGTTGCTGTTGAAGACTGTCGAGCACCGTCCTACAAATACCTGTGATAACACTGTTAGTATAGATTCCTATACCAGTCACAGGATTCCTGAAGTTGAGATATTAAAAACATAGGTCTCCATTCACACTTACCTTCTCAGCCACTGTCCCTCAAGCATACGCCCGTGTCAATGTGGCTACAATCTCAGCACATTGTATTATAATTGGCCTGCTCCTAAAACCCCTGGGCCCGTGTTTGAGATCAGATCAACAGCTAAGACTGCCTCTGCTCCTTTGGCTTTTCCTGCTAGCCAAGACCATTCCAAACCGTCAGAGACAATCTAATAATGGTGAAGATCAAGGAAAAAGAGATGCTGATAGTCATCTTCCTTGAAGTCATTGTCATCTCTGCACATTTTCCAAGCTTTCTCCAAATTCCAGCATTATATAAGCAAACAGAATTTTAAGAATCTGCATTTTTTTCGGCCACAGAGTTTTGTTATACTGTTTCTGCAACGCATTTAAATATCTGCTACTATTCAAGTGATTGCCCCATACTAATAAATCAGCTCCACACTAATACAGTATCTCTATGAGCGAAAGGCTGACTAATGTGATTTATCCCATCTTTCACGATGTTATGTGTAATATTTTGTTTTAAATATTAGTTATTTAAGGGGAAATTATTTAGGGGAAATAGCTGTAATAGGGGAAACCTAAGGTTTACAGAATGGCAGGGCTTACGATATCACTTAGCTTGCAAACTGTCAGCCAAAGTGAGCCTTTAGCCAAGAAGCTTGCAGAAGGATTTGGCTGCTTTAGCAAATGGCATTAGGCAGAGCATGCCTGCTCAGTTTTAAATCTCTGTCATACTAGTTGCCTTATAGCAGACAGTGTCTCTAGTCGTTTCTCCTTTCCTTTATCTGCAGGTATCTAAAGACATTTGAATTTGGGATCTCTATTATAGATCAACATTCTAATTTCGTAGATGAGGAAAATGAGATCCAACCTGAAAATGTGGTTTGTTTGATGACTGGTGTAGTCAAATGTGGAGCCCCAGCCTCTGGACTTTGAGCCTTGATGATAAACTGGGATTCAGAACTCATATACATTGAAAAATGAATTGACAAGCAAAGTTGAACCCAGAAGCTATTATTTTCATTCTAAAGCAAAAATCAGTGCATCCAGGTGTCAGGCAGGCTAGAGTGCAAGAACAGCAGAAAAACTGTGACCAGAATAAGGACGAATGGGCCAGTGGGGAAGAAGAACGAGATTCTCCAGGTTTCTTCCTTGAGGACCAAACAGCTGCTGAGACATGGTAAACGTTTCCTTTCTGGAGCTAATTCTGAATTAAGTAAAGGTGCCAAAAATACAGATGAAAGGAAAAACATGTAGACATTAAAATTGACTCTCTTTCCCCAAGTAAAACAGATGGCTGGAAGGAAGTCAAGAAGCTGGGTTGAAGACTAAATGGGTGGTCCCAGGAGAGGCTGAGACATTGTCCTACAAGCTTTGGAAAATAATCAACTTTTAAAACTAATTAATTCAGATTGCTCTTCCCAGGGGGCTGTTATCAGACTGGCTAAATGAGAAGGACCAAGGGCAAGAGATTTTCAGTGCAGATAGTGACTAGAGAGAAAGAAAGGAGTATAAAGAATGGCAAAAAACCAAAAAAACCAAAACCAAAAACCCAGGAATAAGAAAACCTAGAATACCTTATATCAGCGATTCTAGTTTGATAAGAGAAAGAGGAGAAAAATTTGCGTCAGTGGCCACATACCAAATGGGAAATGGAAGAGAAAACAAGCAATAGAATTTGTTCAAATCTTAGAGTATCCATGTTAATACCATGAATTTTGATATCTCAATGGAAGGTAGGTTGAGAGAAGAAATAATCTGGGAACGAAAAGGAACATAGGTTAACTGGGCTTTTCCCTCCTGCAGAAAAGGAGTGGGGATGGTCAGCTATATAAATCTCCATGACTAAGGGTTAGTGAGGCATAGTCTTCGATATAAGAGGTCAGAGCTGGTAGATGAGGCAAGACTGTAGAGATCTCTGAGTAGCAGTAATTCTGGAGGCTGGTGGGGGCTGAGGAGAGTCTAGCTGGAATAAGAGCCAGAGTTTGCAACCGGAGGAAAAGGAGGGTAAGGAAATTAAGATCTAGCCTCCAGGAGAAGGTGCTGGACAGGAATGGCTGGGAAGTTGTGTTATCAGGAATCCAAACTAATCAACTAGGGTAAAGAGATATAATTTTTATTTGTCAATTAAAAAAATAAAAATAAAAAGGTAAGGTTCCAACTTCAAATGAGAACTGGATTTATCGGAAGGAACTGGGACACAAATCCAGATACTTACACAGACTCTGAACCACAGTGTTTAGAGCATAATTGCAAACTGGTGACCTTGGGCAAAAATTGGTTCATAGATAGATTTCATTTGCCACCTAAGATTTTAAAAATACATGAGTTCTGAATTCTGAGTGGATTTTGATTGTTCTCATCACAAAAAAAAGTGATGTGTGTGGGGTGATACGTATGTTGATTAATTAAATTTGGCCATTCCACAGTGTGTGTATATATATGTTTCAGAACAATGTTGTACATGATAACTGTATACAATTTTTATTTGTTAATTAAAATAAATAAATAAATTGAAAATGTTTTTACGTCATGTTTATTGAAGCAATGTCCCTCCTTGTTCCTCAGCAATGTTCCTGAGCAAGTTCCTCATTAAATTTTTTAAAGAGAAAAAAATATAAATTCTTTGTCAATATTTCAGAATCAATCAGCAATTTTTTAAATAAAAATCTGAACTTATGAGTTTTTTTAATTAGAAAATCAAGCAACACTGGTTATACGATTTATGGGGGGATCCAATAAATCACACCCCTGTTTTCCTTCAGTTTACGAACAGAATGAAAAATGAGGAAAAAAAGGATTAAGGCAGGTGAAGATCAAAATATCTCCTTTACTGCTAACAAAGTCTAAGACGAAAGATGTGGCTTGGGTGTGCAGAAACAACAGGGTTCTTTATACCAAATCCCAGAAACAGACTTCTGTACCCAGTCACAGGCAGCACTGAACAACTGCAGGCTTTCCTATGCATGGGCTTAACTCTGTAACACTGGCCACCGGGAGGAGCAGGGAGGCAAAGGCCAGAGAAAAGGAGCAAAGAAAAGCCTGGGCTATGAAGTCTGGATCCTCCCAACTCGAGTGACCTGATTCGTCTCGTATCTCTGAGTAGGAGTGGATGAGAACATGGAGAGAGGCCACTTTGTGCTTCTGTTTAGAGAAAGGGAAAAAGCAGTTTCTCCTCCATCCCTGGGCACCCATTCTCTCTGTGGCAACAATAGCTCCTGGCTCTGTGGTCACTGAGTGCATGTTCTCCTCTTCACTACAGTTCAGTGTCCACTATGTATTATTATGTCTTAGGTAACATACTTCACTTTCATTACCTGCCTTGCCGCTCTAGTATTTGTTTGTGACCATAAGTATTATCAGGTGTTGTCAATGTGGTCATCACACCACACAACAAGTTAGTGAAGCAAAATGGTTCCAGTGCCAACCTCTTGTTGCTGATGGGACCCAGGAACCAGAGAGTAGAGCCTATAGGTTTGTGGCCTTCAGTACAGCCAGTTGAAATGGACTGAGCAAAACAAGTATGCATGGGCGTAATGTTACCAAGCAAAGGGTCGCTTTCCCACGTGTATGGAAACCAAAACTATGGCACTGGCTTTTGAAAAAAGGAAAAAACTTTATTGTGAGCCTAGAGGCAAGGAGACAGGAGGCAAGGCTCAAATCCATCTCTCTAAGCTGGGGTCTGGGGGCAGGACTGGGAAGGGAACTACGGGAGAGATAGGAAAATGCAATGAGGGATGATCTGATTGGGTCATGCAAAGGGATGGTGCTGAGTCCTTGGCTCTTAAGTCTGTACCGCAACAAAACAGGGCACCCCTTGCTTCTTACTCCAGTCCCTATTCCTCGATCCTAGTACTTAGGTTCTGCCTGTGGATGACTTTTTCATTCTAGCGGGCTCCAGCGTCATGAATCAGGCACATTTGGTTTATCTGGGCATGATCAGATCAATGACCTACAATCTGGGAGGTCCCTTGCACTGAAAAACAACTCAACATTTCATTAAATTTTGTTAGGAATGAATTTGAACCAGCTTGAACTGGCTCTGTGGTTACAGTAACTATATTTAAAACTCAAAAATCTATCCATGTAAGAATAACTAACTTTTCTGGAAATGGAGGCTACAAGTATAGTGGAGAAACATACAACTTTAACACATTAACTGCCATGTGAGTTGTATTTAACTCACGCTAGTTTTGAGCCTGGGGCCTGGTGAAGCAAAACCTGGGCAAAACCTTGCATTTAGTTCGTGAAAATATTACTTGTTGATGTTCTTATTGTTACAAATTAATGTTGACAAATTAATTCTAAAAACATGGATTAAATGAATAGCAGTCAATAAATTTCATTTTTCATTAAATTAGAAAGGATCATTTTGTTTTTGAAGTTTTTATTCTATTTTTGTAATAAAATACCATGGCCCCAAGGGAAATTTTTTTTCTAGTGTTACAGTCAATGTGTTACACAGCAAACAGAAAACAGAAGAGAAGAAAGAAAGAAGTAGAAGACTCAAAAGTCCATAGCCCACCTCTCATAGCCCTTATTGCACTGTATGCCAATGGCCTCCCATTTATCTCATCCATAATTGTATTCTTTATGCCATGCATACAAAAAGCACTCAATACATTTCTATTAAATACATGGACAAAAAGTTAAGAAAAGTGTCTTAATGAAGAGGCTGTTTGAGGTAAGTACTGAGCACATGTTTTATCAGGTGGGAGGCTAATGTTGACATTGTATAGAGGGAGTAGAAGTCAGACTATAGCATTTTGAACAAGCTTCAATTATTTTACAAAACCTTTCCTGATATTCCCACCACCTGAACCCAAAGCAAATAGATCAAACAAACCTTCATCTATGACACTGTTGTTGCTTACACCATATAAATATTTATCATGCTATATAATTTACTATACAGACTAGATGGTGATTTGCATATTAAAAACAGACCTACTCATTTCTCTTAAAAAATTTATGTTCAAGAGAAGGGAGATAGACAATACACAAATAAATAGATAAGCACAGAAACATGGAAGGTTGCTATAAATGCTTTGAGGCAGTGTTATAGACTGTATGTTTATATCCCCCTCAAATTGATGTTTAAACCTAATGCCTAATGTGATGGCATTTGGAGGTAGGGCCTTTGGGAGGTAATTAGGTCATGGGAGTGGAGCTTTCATGTATGGGATTAGTGCCCCTACAAAAGGGATCCTAAAGAGCTCCTCATCCCTCCCACCACGTGAGGACACAGAGAGGAGATGTCTGTCTTTGAACCAGGATGTGGGCCTCACCAGACACTGATTCTGCCAGCACCTTGATCTTGGGTTTCTCAGCCTTCAGAACTATGAGAAATCAATTTCTTTTCTTTATAAGCAACCCGGGCTATAGTATTCTGTTATCACAGCCCAAATAGATCAAGAGAGACAGGATAAAGGAAGATTTCAAGCAGGAATAATATCCTATGACTTACTCTGGATGCCCTATTGAGAACAGATGTTGAGGGAAATGATTGGAAGCTGAGAAGGAAACTTACAAAAGATGATGGTGACTTATACCATGTTGATAGTAGTGGATATAGTGAGAAGTGGTTGGATTTATAGATAGATAGGTAGATAGATAAAAGGAAAATGGAGTTTACTGATGGTTTGAAAGTGGGTTATGAGAAACAAGGGATGGTCAAGGATCCTAAGACAGTTTGGGCACATGCTTGAAAGGAGTGCCCTATTACTAAGCAGGAAAAGAATGTGGCTAGAACAAGTTTGGGTGAGGGGAAATGTAATTTGGTTTTATATCAATTGTTTTCTTGTCTGCTTCCTGTACTAACTACATTGTGGACTCTTTCATGACATGAATGTTGTCTTCTTTCTCTTAATATCCATAATACATAGCACAGTATTTGACAAAAAGGAACTGTTCATTCATTTCCTTAATGTTTGATGAATAAATGAGTTACTTGGAAACATAAAATAATATTTTTGTTTCTTGTATTCCACAATAACATAAACTCTATTGGAGACATAGATTTTATTTTGTTACTGCTGAATCCTCAGCATTTAAAACAAAGTCAGCACAAAATGTTGTTGAATAAACAGATTTTTGTTCTGTTCTTCCCACTGATATTTCTGGTCTCTGTATCTGGTTCTGGTTATTCTGAAAGAAATAAAAAGGAAATTAATATATGTTTTTGGCTTTTTTTCCCTCTTAATTGATAAAAAGTTTCTTTGGAAAACAAAACTCATATTTCTTATTACCAATTGATAGTTGTTAATGCTGGCAAATCTAACAGTTTCGTATATCAAAATCTCTCCCTCAACTTTTGATCATTTCATGCTTTTTTTCCATTTTGCTAGAATTTCATTTAAAAAGTCACTAGACTGTCAGGGAATACTTCCAGACACTCCACCGTGTTCTCGTGGTTTAAAAGGACAGATAGCTGGCTCTGTATTTAAATCTTATTAAGATGCTAAACAAATGATTTATTGAACTGATTCTAATTATCTATAGTTTAAAAATCACTTTTAAGCATCCATCCTTGTCCTGGGCAGTTGCCAAAGCTAGCAAATGCCTCTCAGCTGGGGAACAAGCTGCCATTTCTTCCTTCAGATCCTCTTTCCCACTGGAGACCTGGCTCACACATGGTCAGGACCTAAAAGTAAGGTCTGTCCTTGAGTTTTCCTTTTGTTGCAGGGCAGATTTTACTGAATTGCCTTCTTCAGAACACCACAATCTGTGAAAGTAAGTTCTGAAAATTACAGTATACTCCTTCTGAGAGATTAATAATGTTTTTAAATCCCCTGTAGTTAAAAGAAATCAACTTTAAACCCAGAGTTTTCCTAACTGATGTAACTGAAGAATGCTTTTATAATGGAACATCATTAATAAATTGTGAGAAACAGAGGGCCACAAAATTCAGTTTTGTGAAGGCCCTTATGAGATACACAGAAGACCCTCCTTTGTCATCAGCTCAAGTTTTTTGAACTCTTTCCTTTAAGTAACTCTCCCCTGAGGAAAATGAAGACTCTTGCACTGGGATTTCCACCACCCACAGAATGGGATAGTAGGAAAAAGCCTTGGTTTCAAAGACAGATGACTTAAGATTTTGTCTTAGTTCTGTCACTTGCTGCTTATGCTATGCTTTTGTAAGTCTTTTATATATTCTTATCTTTGGTTTAACATTTTAAAAATTGGGAATGATAAGCTAGACCCTACTCACCACACAGGACTGCTATGAGAATTAAGTGTGTACTAGAGAAATAGATAAAGTGGAACAGAGTATACAAATGTTAAGCATAACTATAAAATTTCCAGAAAGGCTTTCACTTGTAAAAGAAAAAAATTATTCACGACACTTGTTAAAGATTAATGGTCTTAGGTACAGGGACCACTTCAAAAGGGTCTTAACAATGCAGGAGAGAGATTGAACTCAGCTCTGACTTCAGTAAGAACTAGTAGAACTGTATAACCAAGGAGAAGGGTGAAGGTCAATGAATGGAAAGGTATTAAGAGGAACATCAACTATAAGGGGGTTTTGACTAAACTGACTTGATGTGATTATTGCTGAAGGCAAGTCAGGTGGTCAGATACCAAGGGTGGAGATTATTGCTAAATTAACTTAGCAGGATCCTTTCTTGCTCAAACTGGATTCAATGAGGAAACAGAGGGAAATCCAAGGTCAGGAATAATCAGAAGGGACTCAGAAGGCTGATTAAAGTTTTGATCAAAGCAAAGAGTCTTAATCATTCTTTATCAACACTATTCCATAGTGATATAATGTGAGCCACATATGTTATTTAAAATTTGCAAATAGCTATGTTTAAAAGGTAAAAGAAAGAGGGAAAATTAATTTTGTCCATACATTTTGTTTAATCCAATGTATTCAAAATATTAATATAAACCAAGCAATATAATCAATTTAAAAATAAGATGTTTGCAGATATTAAACTGGGTATGTCATTATCTAAACAAAAGCAAATCCAAAGGTAAGAAGCAAGATCTGCTCCAGATGGTAAGGAATCAGCAAAATAACTCTGGGGGTATGAAGAATCAAAGTGAAAGGAAACCTCAAAAGGGAACACCAGATCTCTAGCAATGGAAACCAATGAAAATCAAAACATTGAAATGACAGATGAAGAATTTCAAACATGGATTGTAAGGAAGCTCAGTGAAATGCAAGATAAAATTGAAACCCAATGCAAAGAAACCACAAAAAGAATGCAGGAGATGAATGAAAAATTTGCTAAAGAAAATGAAATACTAAAGGAAAATCAAACAGAATGTCTGGAAATAAAAAATTCATTCAAGGAATTATAAAACACAATGGAAAGCCTTAAGAATAGGTTATATCAAGCAGAAGAAAGGATCACAGAGTTTGAAGACAACACCTTTAAATTCAACAAGTCAGTCACAGAAATAGACCAGAGAAATAAAAGAAAAGAGCAAAGCCTACCAGAAATATGGGATTATGTGAAGAGGCCTAACATAAAAATCATCGGCATCCCAGAGGGTGAAGTAGAAAAAACACAAGGGTTGGAAAATTTACTTGAGGGAATAATTGAGGAAAATTTCTCTGGCCTTGCTAAAAATCTAGCTCTTATATCAATAAAAGTAATAAAAGACAAAGATGGTCACTATATAGTGGTAAAGGGAGCAAGTCAACAAGAAGACATAAGAATCTAAATATTTATGTACCCAACACAGATGCACCCAGATTCATAAAGAAAATCCCATTTGATCTAAACCAAATGATAAACAATTGCACTGTAATACACAGAACTTCAATACCCCACTAACAGAACAGTACAGATCTTCTAAACAGAAAATAAACAAAGAAACAATGGACTCAAACAGAACTTTAGAACAAATGGGCCTAACAGACATTTACAGAACTTTCTATCCAAGAACAATTGAATATACATTATTCTCATCAGCTCATGGTACATTCTCTAAGACTGACAATATCCTAGGCCACAAAACATATCTTGACAAATTTAAAAAAATAGAAATTATACCATGATCTTCTCAGGTGAATAAAATTAGAAATCAACTCCAACAGAAACACTCATCTCTACACAAAGTCATGGAAACTAAACAACCTACCAATGAACAGTTATTGAGTCAAGCAGAAAATTAAGAAGGAAATCAAAAGATTCTTTGAACTAAATGATAAAGGGAACACAAATTATCAAAACTTGTGGGAAACAGTTAAAGCAGTCCTGAGAAGAAAACCTAGATCCTCAATTGCCGCCCTAAATGCCTGCATCCAAAAGATAGAAAGATCGTAAATCAACAGTCTAGTGAATCAACTCAAATAACTGAAAAAAGAAGAAAGAACCAATCCAAAATCCAACAGAACAAAGAAATGACCAAGATCAGAGCAAAACTAAATGAAATCAATAACAAAAGAACTATATGAAAGATTAGTGAAACAAAAACCTATTCTTTGAAAAGATAAACAAAACTGACATGGCTCTCACTAGTTTAACCAAAAGCAGGAAAGAAAGGACTCCAATAAACTCATTCAGGAATGAAATAGGAGAAATTACAACTGATCCCACAGACACACAAAATATCATATCTGAATACTGTAAAAATCTCTATGCATATAAACTTGAAAATGTGGAGGAAATGGACAAATTCTTAGAAACACACAGTGTTCATAGGCTCAGTCAGGAAGAAATAGAATTCCTGAACAGACCAATATCAAGCACTGAAATTGAAGCAGTAATAAAAAGCCTTCCTAAAAAAAAAGTCCTGGAACAGATGGTTTTACACATGAATTTTACCAGACCTACAAAGAAGCACTGGTTCCTATCTTGCAGAAATTATTCTACATTGAGAAGGAAGGAATCTTCTTCAACAAGTTTTACAAAGCTAACATCACCCTGATATCAAAGCCAGGAAAGGACTCAACAAAAAAAGAAAACTACAGACCAATATTCCTTATGAAAATAAATGCAAAAGTTGTCAATAAAATCTTAGCAAATCGAATTCAGCTGCTCATCAAAAATATAATCCATTATGACCAAATGGGCTTTATCCTAGAGATGCAGGGATGATTCAACATACATAAATCCATAAATATAATTCACCACACAAACAGAAGTAAAAACAAACACCATATGATTGTCTCAATAGGTGTAGAAACAGCATTTGACAAAATTCATAATTTGCTTTTGTACAGTCTGAGTCAAAGTTATAAGTGTGCCCTTCACCCTGATAGTGTGCACTGTGCCTGTTAGTGTGGATTTACCCCTATCCTTCTCCCCCTTCCCACCTACTTGATTTCTGTTGAGCTTCACTTCCATATGCTTACACAAGTGTTCATATATATTTCAATTAGTTTTGTTTTATTCAGCCATAAAAAAATAGAATGTAGTTTTTTTAAATAATAGACATTGAACAATATAATGAAGAAAACCTCTGATAGCAATTCAGTAGAAATATTGAGATATCTTGATATGCTTGTTGTTTTCTTCCAATCTTTCACAAAGCTGTCATTTATGGAGAAATGCAATAAAGACTTTTTCTTAGAGGAGAAGAGGCTAAAGAGAAGAAGCTAATGAGATCCAAGTAGAGAATGAGTTACCTAACTCCCCAGAGCTTAGACCAAAGTATGTCAACTGTAGTGTATGCATGCATGTGCATGTACATGCACTCACATATGCACAAACACACACAGATCATCTGGGGATTTTGTCAAATACTGTCTCTGATTTAGCAGGTCAGGGGTGGGTCTGAGGTTCTGTGTTTCTAGCAAATCCCTGGGGGATGCTGTTGCTACCAGAACAAGGATCATACTTTGAGTAACGAGTACTTAGACCACTCAGGAAGTGTTTACCTATCATCTGTATTATTGAATTGGGATTATTTGTTAAATATCAGCTTTCTGGGCTTCCTCTCCATAGGAGGAGAGGCAAAGGATACTGCTACCTTTTTAAAAAATAAATCTCTAGAAGATTCTGGCATACGCTAAAATTTTAGAGCCACTATCTTAGAGAAATGGGTGTATAGCATGCCCCTAGACCACGATTTTCCAATAAATATAGTTTTTTTTTTGTCAGTTTTCATGTGTCAGGAAAAAGGAAAGAAAAAAAACAAAAGAGCATATTTTTAATGTCTTATAATAAACATCAGTCAACTATTGGATGTACAATTTACCTGAGTTCACTTAGTCCTCATGAATAGCCTATAAGGTGGGAGTCATTAGCAATATTTTAGAATTAAAAATAATAGACAATCATTGAACACTGACTTTGTCCTAGACATAGTGTTAAAGGCTTTAAAGGTACCACTGCAAAGAGTAGGCCAACAAAATTTTGTTATCTTCTCCTTTTTTATGACTGAAGAAATGGAGACTTAAAGAGGTTAAAACACTTCAAAGTCTGGCTCTCTAGGGCCCCAGCCTCAACCACTGCACACAAGGGTCCATCTGAATCAACATCACACAGGAAGCAACAAGGCCAGGATCCAGCCCAGATCTTTTTATATTTTATCTTATTTCATTTTTTTGCCTTAAATATAATAATTTGGTCAATTAACACATCTATTTTCCTTTCATTTCACTATTATTACTCCATCCTTCAATTATTTTGCTTTGAGGAGCACCAATGAAAAGACGCAAGGACTCAGACTATAACTTTTAACATCCTTATAGTAGTTTAAAGTTTACAGATTGTGTGCACAATACTTGGGCTGATTTGGTTCCCCAAACCGCATGTATCCCCTAAGATCCGGGAACACTGAGGTCCAGGAAAATGTCATTGATGTATCTGAGATTGAGATTCCAACCTCCTTACTCCAAATCTGTGAGCATCTATTAGGCCAGTCTGCCAAGGGATGGGAGAGCAGGAAACCAGTGTGGGAGAGTGTGAAAAGCCATCACTGGGCAGTCTGCAGTGCTGTGTTCTCATCCTGGTCCTGACAGAAGTTACACATAACCTCGGGCTATGTGATTTCTCTCTTTGGGTCATAAGATTTTAATTTTGAAGTGAAGATTTAGAACAGACCAGTTATTTTCAAACAGTATTGGTTCATTTTTATTGAAACCTTTTCTTTAAAAGAAATCTTACAACAGACCATTAATGCATAAAGCGAATCTTAGAGCAGACATTTAACAACAGGAGCACTGGGAAGCTACAGTTTCCATTTTAAGGCAGAGTAAGGATTGAGCCTGTTTTGTACTTTAAGTACTAGATCAGTGTCTGACACGTTGTAACTGTTTATTACATGCTCACTGAATGAATAAGACTCCTTTGCGGACTCCTTGGGGCTCAGTAAAGAGACCATTGGAACAGATCTTAAGCTTTCCTGTGGTTCTAAGAGGCCACATTTCTGAGAAACTAAACCTTCTCATAAAAGTTCAGACCAAAAGCAGAGATTTCTCTGAATGTCCCTTCACAAACAAGGCCCTCAGATGTTCCCAGGCAAAGTCATTTCCACAAGTACAGAATTCTGCAGCATTATTTTTTTACATCATGTTGTATATATGCTTAAGAATTGGCTACTTTAGCCTAAGTTCTTCCTCAGGAAAATACCAACTGGATAGCAAAACAAAACAGACAAAAACTGGATTTATTTAGTTATATCCTTTTTTCCCCCTTCGCCATGACCTCTGTGCACAAATACCTTTTCTGACTTTCCTGAAAGCTTCCTGGATTCTCATGGAACTAATATTTTTTTGTGTATGTTGTTGACAGATCTCATCGTGCCACATCCAAGACTTTATTTCTTTTGTGTTTGGATATTGAAGAAACAATTTACCATGAAAAAATTTTAAAACACAAAGAAGTAGAAAGAATTGTACAATAAATCCTTATATACTCGCAGATTTTACAGTTGCCAAGAGTTTGTCATAATTACTTATCTATCCCCACTTTCCTTTTTTTTTCTTACCTTGTGAATAATTTCAAAACAAATTCAGACATCCTATTTCACCCCTACTTCAGCATACTGTGAACATTTTGTTTTCTTTTATTTGGGCCAAGAGGAAAATGTATCTTAAACTTTGGGTAGGAGAATAAACATAATTCACTTTCACTTATATTTTTAAATGATTTCAGCTATTTAATCTGATAAATTGATGAGTGGCCACTCACATTAATCTAAATCTTTTTATAATCTATGTCTCTGTGTATGTATACATATAGTGTGATGCAAAGGCCACTATCCATATTTCTTTATTTAATCTCAGTGATGATTTCCTAAGGTAGGAACTGCTGCCCTCCCTCCTTTATGGATGATAAATCTAAGATAGAAATTGAAGGACCTTGCGTTGACCCTAGAGCTTCTGCTGTGCAAATCCTGCCATCTTGCCGCTTGGGACTTAGCATCTGTTCACCATACACAGGTTTCTTCTCTTCACCTGTAGAACTGCAGTGTATGTTAAAAGGACCCTAGACATTACCTGCCGCAACAGTGCTCAGCAGTGGTTCACCATTAGCACTATGACATTTCCAGGTACTTTTTTAGACCATTTTAACCAGGATTTCTGGAGGAAGGCCTCCATTAAAAGTTCCCTAGGTAATAGCCAGGACTGAGAATCCCTAGTCTATTCTCGGACAAACTTCTCATGTTACGATGAGGAGGTTAAGGCCCATTGAAATAAAAGGATATATTTAATATCTAATAGTTCATTCCTGGTAGATCCGGGCTTAGAATCCAGGTATAAGAAGTGAGGCATTCTCCTGTGGTTTCTTTTCTTCATTGCATTGAAAGAAGGCATAGAGAATATTTCTCCAGTCATTTTTGAGAATTCATTCTTTTGTCTATTTTTAGGGACTTAACTGCTCAGTTCACTATGGCTCTAAATCCTCACTGACCATTCTGTTCCCATGCAGACCACACATGGCCCCCCGTGCTGATGACTATGATAGTTTAGCAACCTCATCATGGTTTAGAATTTCACCATGTGTTCATAATACTTGACTATGTGGGATTAACTTATTTTTGATTAGGAATGCAGTGTGGTGGGAATCTTTGGTTTAGTTCACCAATCTGTGTGTTAAGAGGAACATGGTAGAAATACAGTTCATCCAAAGAAGTGTTTCCCAAATTGTTGGTAGTTATACATTAACAAGTTCTGAAATAAATTTGTGAATCATGACCAGCAACTAAAAAAATAGAATAGAAAACATGAATGCTCACTGTACATAATAAGTGATATATGTGTGTGTATGTAGTACATATATGTGTACATATAAATGTGTGTGTTTAGTATCTGTATAGAGTCTTGTATCATTTAATGATGGGTATATGTTCTGAGAAGTGCATGATTTGGTGATTTTGTCATTGTGAATACACTATAGAGTGTACTTATCCACACCTAAATGGTATATCCTACTGCACACCGAGGCTGCATGGTGTATAGCCTATTGTACCTAAGCTACACCACTGTCATATATGCAGCTTGTCATTGACCAAGACATCTTTATGTGATGTATGACTCTGTGTGTGTGTGTGTGTGTGTGTGCACGCACGTGTGTGTGTACTGGGTTGTGATGTTCAATGCACTTTTTTGGTGGGGTAATAATAAAGAAATTTGAGAACTATTGTTTTAGAAGGTGTGACTAAGGACTATAGGATTCACTACTTGTTCTCACCTGTCTCCCTGGTATCTTATGCTCTCCCTTATCTTCTTATGCAAACAGCACACACACACATACACACACACACAGAGTTATGCCTAAATATAAACATTAAAGTTAAAGTATATGAGAGTTTAATTTCAATATTTAGTAATATAACATTATGTGCAAAAGAATTCTATTCCTCCTAAGAAACTCCAGAGGGCAGAACTGAGAGTGCAATGGATAGAAATCATGAGACATAAGATTTTAGTGCATGTTACTGTATACATAATTTTTTCAGAGAACTGGTCTGCCTTAAAAAAGAATGGGCTTCCTGTCTTTGGATAATGCAATGTATCTTAAAATGTTGTTATACATTGGGATGAATATTTAGGCTACAGCTAAAGTGACTTCCAGTTCTCTGGGGTCTATAAGAAAACATCATTTGTAAAGTACCAGAGGTAAGAAAGAGTGTTGCATAGCCCCTAGATTTGTGATCCCCAAACTCTGGGCTGTGGACAGGTACCTGTCCGTGGTCTGTTAGGAACCAGGCCACACAGCAGGAGGTGAGTGGCGAGTGAGTGAGAAAAGCTTCTTCTGTATTTATAGCCATCCCCTATTGCTTGCATCACCACATGAGCTCCACCTCCTATCAGACCAGTGGTGGCATTAGATTCTGATAGCAGCACAGACTCTTCTGTAAACTGTCCATCTGAGGGATCTAGGTTACGCACTTCTTATAAAAATCTAATGCCTGATGATCTGAGGTCAAGCTGAGACAGTGACGCTAGCACTGGGGAGTGGTTGCAAATACCGATTATCATTAGCATAGAGGTTTGATTGTATAATAAATGTAATGAGCTTGAATTATCCTGAACCCATCCCTCTGACCCCCAGTCCATAGAAAAATTGTCTTCCATGAAACCAGTCCCTGGTGCCAAAAAGGTTGGGGATCTCTGCTCTAGATGACTAGATGCAAGTAGT